>CABHPH010151128.1:0-26097 GCA_902168325.1 Peromyscus nudipes | reverse complement strand
CAGGATCCACAGTGGAAAATAAGGCAAATGAGAGAAGAAAAGGAGAATACCATGATCCTACGCATTGCTGAGCATGTGGGTATCTGATATTGCCTGCCTCTTTGAGCAAGTTTCCATGATAATGAGAAAGTTTAATGTTAATTTGAGTATACTTTTATGATTAAGGTTAATTATTTTTTGTATGGTATTGGAATATCACATTTCATACTATGTATTTAAATGAGTCAAGAAAAAATCCAAACTTAGTAATTAAAAATTATAAACACACAATGACAAAAAGCACCCGGACAAGGACTTGTGTCATTTGCCTCCTACTGAGGGAACATGACACCGGACGCAGTGCCAGTGACATCGTGAACGTCCCCGCGACCCTCTGATGAGTGAGCTTATCCCATTTGATTTGTCTTCTGAGCTACTCTGTCATTCTTGCCACTCAGAAACCTTAGAATTAACAAAAAGTAATATGTTTTAATGCCCACAATTTTAATTTATCCCAACATCAAAAAAGGTGTTTTCAATATATTTTTTCACTGACGGCACACTAGAATGTCACCGACTGTGTCTAACTGTACACTGCGGAATGTACAGTACCATTTTTGTACTGTTTGTCGTGGATCACTCCATCGCACAGAACTTTGAAGAGTCTGTGTAATGTATCTTGTAGAATATGTCAAGCTTCAATATGCTCTTAAATAGGATTCTAGATAGGCATTTGGGAAGCAATTCAGCACAGGCGCTGTCTGCAGTATTTTCTCTCCCGTCAGTTTGCCCATCATCAGCAAATCTATATTGTGCGGATTGAAAACACAGCATGGAGAATACTCCACACTTGAATTGTGTCATAGTTGATGCATTTCAAGAGGAGAAAAACTGATGTGTGTTTGGGAACTTATGACCATTTTCTCCATGACAAATTATCACTCGAAGATTAAAACATCTATTTGTGCACCTCTAGGAAGTATGGTGGCTGCAAAAAGTGATTTTTATCTTCCATTTCCTTTAGATTTGTTATGGAGTTTTTCTTTTGGGATCTTTGAGGCCATTTTTATTTGCAATTGTGTGAAAGATTCTTAATAATTAACTTTTTAGGAAACTGAATGTGTATGCTTATCATACAACTAATAATTCTACTCCTAAATATTTGCTCACGATGAAGGCAAACTTCTTCATCCAAAAGATTGTTTATGTGTAGTTAGCACAGCTTTCTTTATTATGACTAAAACCTATAAGTAACCCCATTCTAAAAAAAACTAAGTAGTAAATTCTTATGTATGTTTTCTATCAAGATAACTCAGAAATATAAACAGAATCTTAATATACAAAGCAGAAAGGACCAATCTCAAAAAAATATTTTCAGTGAAAAATGTCACAAGAAGCAGCAACCTAAAAGGCACTTTTAACCACAGTTATTAGAATGAAAGGGAAATGGCTTGGGAACTCAAGAGCAGCCTAGGTTACACATCACCCAGTGATCTCATTAAAGAAGAGAAAGTAATAGGGACAGAGAGAGACAGAGACAGAGAGAGAAAGAGAGACACACAGAGACAGAGACAGAGACAGAGAGAGAAAGACAAAGGCAGAAAGAATCACAGAGAGAATCACATAAAAGCAAGTGCCAAGTGCATATTGAATACTGAAGAGGTCCATTTACATGAGATTCTAGAGTCCAAACCTGCAAGCAGATCAGTGTTACCCATCGCAGCCCTGACAAGAGGAGTGAAAGAAATACAATAAAGCATAAGATAACGTCGTGGTGAGTCATCTAAACTGCGGTGATGGTGTTAGGACTTTAGGCGCAAAAGTGTATATCAAACTTATCTACTGTTATATTTTAATATTCATACTTTTATTTTATGTTGAATAACAAAGACTATTGGGGCCCAGTCCCTCTATACCCTTCTCCCGGAGTTCTAGAATAGATGCTACCAGTGGCAGATTAATTAATCTGAGGGATACTCAAATAAATCTATGTACATGAAACTCTTTAGTCCATTCACTTTATTCTGAGTCAGTTCTCTCTCTACACAGCTTCTATTCTGCTCTCTTACTTAGCTCCTTTCTCACCTGATTTCTCTCTACATTTTTCTGCTGTTCCCTCTAAGTGCTATCTGAATTTCTTCATCTAGTTCTGTCCCATTTAGGTTCTCATCCACCTAGTTCTTTCCCATTTTAGCTCCTCTTCCATCTTCTTCTTTCACATTTAGTTCTTCTTCATCATGTTCTTCCCCATCTGGCTCTTCTTTATCTTCCATGTTGTTCTTCTAGTTCTTGCTTCCTGTCTTCCAATCTAGTTCTCCTCCAATCTAATTCTTCTCAGTTCTCTGAGGTTTACAGTTATATACCCATGCAATAACAATGTTCTGGCTAAGGCAAGGTCACCAGGCTAGAATTCCCTCAGGGTCAAAAGGAGAGGCAAATAAGATCAACACAAAAGAGCAGTAATTGTCAGCCATCATCTGCAACCCAAAAGAGAAGTGACTAATGGAGAAATGAATCAACTAAGGGCTAAATTTGGTTAATATCTAAGCAAAGGGGATTTTATGTGCTCAAACTATATTCTTAGAAGCAGTTAGTTGAAATGTTAAGAATCTATAAGATGCCAGGAGGTAGTGGCCCATGCCTTTAATCCCAGCAGTCGGGAGGCAGAGGTAGGCGGATCTCTGTGAGTTCAATGCCAGCCTGGGCTACAGAGTGAAATCCAGGAAAGATGCAAAACTACACAGAGACCATGACTGGAAAAAGCACAGGGACAAATAGCCAAACTAGTGGAAACACATGAAATATGAACCAATAGCTGCGGAGTCCCCATGGAACTGGCCCCCATGGCCCTCTGGATAAGTGAGACAGTCAATTAGCTTGAACTGTTTGGGAGACCCCGAGGCAGTGGGACCTGGGGCCTATGCAGGGACACTTTGCTCAGCCCAGGTGAAGGAAGGAGGGGACTGGAACTGCCTCAACTGAAACTACCAGGCTGAGCTGGATCCCCCTGGGGAGTCCTTGCCCTGGAGGAGATGGGAATGGGGGGAGGGGGGGCAGGAGGAGGGAGGACAGGGGAATCTGTGGCTGATATGTAAAATAAAAGTAATTATAAAAATTAAAAAATTAGCCGGGCAGTGGTGGCGCACGCCTTTAATCCCAGCACTCGGCAGGCAGAGCCAGGCGGATCTGTGTGAGTTCGAGGCCAGCCTGGGCTACCAAGTGAGCTCCAGGAAAGACGCAAAGCTACACAGACAAACCCTGTCTCGAAAAACCAAAAAAAAAAAATTAAAAAATTAAAATAAAAAAATCAGAAAAAAAACTACACAGAGAAACACTGTCTTGAAAAACAAACAAACAAAAAACAAACAAACAAAAAGAATCTATAAGTCACTAAGTCATGGGTGAAAATAAAACTACCTTCTTTTTTCCTTTGGCTCCTTATCTGTCTAAGCTATCTCAGCTGCTGCCATTTTCTGTCAAGTCAGGGGAAGTGTGGTCCATCGCTAGGCAACTTGTGTCATAGCTAGATGCACCTGGTTAAAGGGAGATCTGGAACTAGAGATAAGATTTGGAAAAGGAGAAGGTTAAGCTTAATTAGCACATCTGCCTGTCCTGGGCAGTTGTCAGTGTAAATCTTTACCTTCTCTGACAGATGGTCTGTTCTTAGAAAGTCTGAGAAATTTCTCAGATAAGATACTTTCATCTGGAGATGGTTCTGGCAGGATGTTGCTAATGACAATAATTACAGAGAGGCTTGAAATTGGGGGTCTGGCTATGTACTGCTGTCAGCACAGAAGGTTATCAAATCTTCCATTGGTAGAGAGGAAATTGTGTCCAATGAATGATCAAGCAAACTGTTCTTAGGAAAAAAATTGAATGGAAAAGCTACAATAGCATGCAAGAAATTCATTTCAGTAAAACAGCTTAATATTCAAGAGCCAATAACACGAAGATTCCTTGAGCCTTGGCTTTAACTCTGGAGGGCCTTTGGCTTTTTTCAGGTATTAGTTTTTGTCATAGTCAGCTGAATTCCTACATCATATACCCAAGAAAGAGAATAAAGTCTTGTAAGGGGGATACTGGCAAATGTGTCACTTTCACAGTAGGAAAACACTTTTCATTAACAGGATTAAGAAGTAAACTTGATCACATAGAAGGCATCAGTTGTCTCTGTTATAAAGCAATGTGCTTTATTTAATATTACCATTAAAAAAAACTCTCAAATGGCTGTGAAACAAAGAAATGTTCAATGTCCTTAGCCATCAGAGAAATGCAAATCAAAACTACTGTATTTCATGTTAAACTTGTCAGAATGGCCAAGATTAATAAAAAAAGTGACAGCTCATGCTTGCAAGGATTTGGAGTAAGGGGAACACTCATCAATTGTTAGTAGTAGAGCAAACTTGTACAGCTCTTATATATTGGAAATCAATACAGCAGTCCTCAGGGAGATGAGAATTGATCTACCTCAAGATCCACTTATACCACTCATGGGCATATATCGAAAAGATGCTTCCTCCTACCACAGAGACATTTGTTCAGTTATGTTCACTGCTGCTCTACTCATAATTGCCAGAATTTGGAAGTAACCTAGATGTCCCTTAATAGACAAGTGGATAAAGAAAATGTGGTACATTTACACAATGGAATATTTCTCTGCTATTTAAAAAATGACATCATGAAATTTATAGGTAAATAGATGAAACTAGAAAAAAAATTATCCCAGGGAGGAAACATAGTTCCAAAAAGACAAATATAATATGTATTTGCTTTTATGTTGAAATTATCTGTTAAGAATAACTAACCAACAATCCATAAAATAACAGAGGTTAGGTACAAAGCAATGAACTAGAGGACACAGATAGATTTCATTATGAAAGGGAAATAGAATAGTTAATGGATTGATGGAAGGAACTGGAATACTTGATTCAATTGCAGAGAGGGAGGAGAGTGATAAGAGGGAGGTAATACAGTACAGGGTAAGACAACTAAAATTAAGGGCTCTTTGAGAAGTAATATGAAAACCTAATAGAGTAGTAGCTTTCTAAATATATAGACATATAAGAATGCTAAATTCACTAAATAATTGGGGAGATAGAGCCCTAACAGAACATCTTTTGTCACCAAATGAAACTTCTAGTCTTGGGATTAGATGACATCTAACTGAATTGCTGGACAAAGGGGTCCAGTGGAATAACAAACGAGGCTATTGCCAAGACTGTAGGTTGCTCTCCACAAACCAATAGCAAGGCCCCATTTCTGAAGATAACACCTACCCAATTCATTGAGCATGGAGAAGTCAAGGTGATACCTACATAGAGCCTTCACACTGCATTCTAGCATCTTTGGTATAGGAAGGTAATCTGCATCCTACCAAAAGAGAAACACAAACAACAACCCAACCACAAACCCTTCAATCTACAACGTTGTCATACCTCCAAGATAAGCTAGTATAATGATGGCACAATGCTTGTGGAAGTAACCAACCAAAAACTGCTTTGAATTAAGGCCCACTCCATGAGGTGTAATCTATATCTGACACAGTTTGGGTGACCAAGAACTAGAAACTAGATATTTCAGGGAGCAAGGGTAAAATCAAATAATACTGTTCTGAAAACAAAACAAAGCAAATGAACAAACAATAGAAATATAGCAATAAAATGACTCCTAATGACATTCTGCTACTCATAGGTCAATGCCTTGCTTGTCATCATCAGAGTTGCTTCTTCACACAGAGACCCACAGCCAGACATTATGCAGAGAGTGAGAGACCTTGGGAAACTCAGTCCTAAATGGGATGAGTACATCAAATCCCTCCCCTTAGGACTTATGGATCCCTATGGAAAAGGAGGCAGAAAAAAAATATAAGAGCCAGAGGGGATACAGGACACTGAGAAAACAAGGCCGTCTCGATCAATACAATCAAAGCTCATATGAGCTCACAGAGATGGAAGCAGCATGCACAAGGTCATCATGGGTCTGCCTGCTGTGGGATGGTCTGTATGTCAAACATGTTGCTTATTGGCCAATAAATAAAACACTGATTGGCCAGTGGTCAGGCAGGAAGAAGTATAGACTGGACAAGGGGAGAGAATTCTGGGAAGTGGAAGGCTGAGGAGACACTGCCAGCCGCCACCATGACAAACAGCATGTGAAGATGCCGGTAAGCCACAAGCCATGTGGCAAGGTATAGATTTATAGAAATGGATTAATTTAAGATATAAGAACAGTTAGCAAGAAGCCTGCCACGGCCATACAGTTTGTAAGCAATATAAGTCTCTGTGTTTACTTGGTTGGGTCTGAGCGGCTGTGGGACTGGCGGGTGAGAGAGATTTGTCCTGACTGTGGGCCCGGTAGGAAAACTCTAGCTACATCTGCCTCAAGTTCTCTGCATTTATATTATGACTTCCAGTTTAATGTTTTTATGAGATTTCTGAGTGTGTGAATGAGTATAGTTTCTGATATTCCAAGGAGACACAATCTCACAGCACCTCCTGATCCTGTGGTTCTTAATCTTTCTGCCTCCTCTTATGATCCTTGAGCCTTATGTGTGGGAGTTGTTTTGTAGATTATCTGCTGGGATTGAACACCAAAGTCTGCATTTTGATTGTTTGTGGTTTTCTGAAATGAACTCCATCTGTTGTAAGAAGAATTTTCCATGGTGTGGTAAAGAACTAGAGTTATTAAGGAATGTGAAAGCAAAAATGGTCTGAAGAAGGAAAACAATGGATATGACAAAGTAAATGGAGAGAAACCCAAAAGGCTTCAATTTTACACAATTCTTGAATTTTTAATGGATGTATTTGTTATACATCATTTTAATAATTCTAAGACTTTTATTAGAATTTAAAGGAGAAAAACAAGTGTGTATGGGCTTTTGAGAATTATACTGTAAACTATAGAGAAATGTTATAAAGTATATAATCCAGGTGTTTGATAAAGTGATATGGTGTTGAATTTGACCTGTGTGCTTCAATGTGATTGTATGAATTTCTCACTGAACGGTTGTAGTGTTATGAGCTAATCAATAATCTCAAGTAAAAAAGTCAACTCCAAGGGGTAGAAAAAGAAAAAGCAATAATCTTCCCCAGCAAAGAGCATAAGAACACATCAATTGGTTATTCAACACCAAAAGATCAGCCCTGAAAAATACATACAAACAACCTTAAACAAACTGACCAGGTTGTACTTATGTATTAGGAGTGTGTGTGTGTGTGTGTGTGTGTGTGTGTGTGTGTGTGTGTGTGTGTGTGTGTACATGTGGGCTTGTGTATGTGGGGGGGAGGCAGTGACAACAACTAGTGACAAAACAGACCACAAATTTGATAAAAATGAAGAAGAGATATATGGGAACACTTGGGAGAAAGAAAGGAAAGGACGAAATCATACAATTTTGTTAGAATCTCAAAAATAAAAAAATTTTTCTATTGAAGTGTTCAGAAATTTTCCCACAGCTCTTTTTGACCATAGAGTGAACTAAGTAGGAACTATAAGATACAAACTCATATACACACATGTACATATTTTAAACACATGAATGCCAGAGAAATAGCTAAGTATATTTATTTATTTATTTATTTATTTATTTATTTATTTATTTAATTTGGTTTTTCGAAACAAGGTTTCTCTGTGTAGCTTTGGCACATTTCCTGGAACTCACTCTGTAGCCCAGGCTAGCCTTGACTCACAGAGATCTGCCTGCCTCTGCCTCCAGAGAGCTGGGATTAAAGGCATGCGCCACCACCGCCCAGCAAAATATCTAAGTTTTACACACCTCACAGGCAATATTTTTAGATAATTGTTTCATATGATTCAAGTATAGCCCCTTTACTTTCTTTCCACAAAATAGTCACATATCTGTGTGTAAACATTAAATTAAATTAAATATATGTATTTATTTTATGTATATGAGTGCTCTATCTATATGAACATCTTTATTCCAGAAGAGGGCATCCAATCCCACTCTAAATGGTTGTTAGACACCATGTGATTGCTGGGAATCAAACTCAGGACCCGTGGAAGAGCAACCAGTGCTCTTTAACACTGAGCTATCTCTGCAGTCCCTTAAATTACAGTTTATTTAACTGTATATTTTACAGATCCTTTCATCATGTTTCACGAGTCTTTTAATATGTAACTGCTACCTAAATCCTCATTTAGGGGAGATATATTAGGTTTGTTTTATCAATAGTTTCATAACTACCCTTGAATATTTTTTATCATAAATCTAGGGTTGTATGGTGATATAATTTTTTTCAAGCTGGAATAATTACATTAGATGCTGTCAAATATTCTCCTTAACTGGGGATAATCATTGACAATGTCATATGATTTATATGTGTTATAAGAAAATAAGATGAAATACAATAAATTTGTACTTGTATAGTTAGTAACCATAGAAAAATCAATCAACAGAAACATTTTAACAAAAGAAATAATTACATATTTGACTCATGTATAATGTTGGATTAAGAATGAAATCCGGCAGTAAAAAAATCCATCTATAATAATGACTCTCCTGAAATTTAATTAAAAATTAGGAATGGACCAGAGACCTTATTGATAGTAATTAACACATAACTGCATATATTGTCTGTGTAGTATATACAAGAGCAACAGTTATTCACCTTTTATAGTCAAAAGATAGAACAAACTAGTCAGTTGAAATCAGTGTCAGGTGGAGTATTAATGTCATGTTAGTAGAAAATGATCTCACAGAAGTAGCGAGAGGAAGTGATACACTATGTTCCAAGTTAATTTTATGCAGGCATCATTCTGTTCTTTACATTAGCATTTCTCTTGACACAAATGCCTCTAAATAGGGCCTGTGATTTTGTGCCTAATTGTTTATAATTTTATGTGTTCATATGTATATATTACTAGTAAGTGATAAAATATACTACCTACATATATTTTATGTACTCATTCCACATTTTGTATTATTTTCTGTATCTATGGATTACATGATACAAAGCATTTCAAATTGCCATGAATTCCAACATTTTCCTTCGTTTATGAGTGAACTTCTTCATTTAAATCTTTATACTTCCTGGGTCATTTTTACTTTCAAAGTGCTATTAATGAATATGCATAGGTGTGTTCACAAAATAATATGTTATAAGAAAGCATAAGTACTCAATGGTAATTTGGTTGTCATAAAAGGCAATTTTTTGTTTACTTTAATGTATTCTTCCTTTTGAGAATTAAGTTTTAAAATGTTATGAGTGTTAGATAAAATTTGATAAATATCCTAAAGCTTTATCTGAGTACTTTATGAATATCAACTAATAATGTACTTGTTTATTTCTTTTTTTTGCAATTACCTAAATTGCCATTAAACTCTAATTCACAGTCCACTTTATAGGTGCATTATAATGGTTGGGGCTGGAGATGTGCATCAGTGGTCAGTCACTGGTGTAGCATGTGCTAGACCCACAGTCAATGCCCAAAGGTGTCATGGACACAAAGTTGGTGCCAATTTATAATAAATTAGTAAATTTAAATGTCTTCAACTGTGTAGCTGTTTAGGCTTTATTTGGTGCCTTGAATTGTTTTGTTTTATCTTTAAAAAATGCTATACAATGGGGAAATGGCAAAGAACAGAGATTTATTTCTTTAAATTCTGTATCAAAGAGGTCTACAGTTAAGGATACTTGTCTTGAAAGATCCTTCTAAAGGTATCATAAGATGATTTGAAACTATCACATGGGCAAAAGCATATATATGTACGTGACAAAAAGTTCAAGGGAGACAAGGGTGGAGGAAGAGGGAGAATTGAGGAAAAAGAAGCTGAATGCACAATTGGGGACCACATCATGCTGTGGGATGTTCTGTATGTTAAATGTGTTGCTCTGATTGGTTAATAAATAAATTACTGACTGGCCAGTAGCCAGGCAGGAAGTATAGGAGGGACAAGGAGAGAGGAGAATTCTGGGAAGTGGACGGCTGAGGCAGAGAGATGCTGCTAGCCACGGCAGACATGAGAAGATGTTAAGATACCGGTAAGCCACGAGCCACGTGGCAACTTATAGATTAATAGAAATGGGTTGATTTAAGATGTAAGAACTAGATAGCTAGAAGCCTGAGCCATTAGGCCAAACAGTTTGTAAATAATATAAGCATCTGTATGTTTATTTTATAAGTGGGCTGCGGGACTGCCTGGGCTTGGCGGGAGCTGGAGAGAAGCTCTCCAGCTACAACATCATACTTTTATATCAGACCTATCCTAATGACAATGGACCCACTTAGGTGATGACATGAATCCATACATGACACGAAATCCTTATGATGCAATCACCTCTTTTAACATGCCACGTCTGATGCAAATTTCAGTCACAAAATCTTGTAAGACCTTCTGTAGCAATTCTTTGGTAGTTACACATTCCCTGAAACTTCTAGTAATGTTTGCTGTTATTACAGTATTTTATGGTTTACAAAGTAACCTTTCAAGCATTACTTCATTGATGCTTTTCAAAAAGCCTGTAAGAATATGAAATTGCATTTTGAGAGCATGAGATTCAATTAATAATGCATTTGATTATATATAATAGGAATGTGTGGTGATTTCATTTTTATTTTATTCGTTCAAATCTCGGATAATCTGATGAAATTTAAGCTACACCACTCTAGTGGAACTAACCCTTTTGCAAACAGAAAGAACCTGATGAAGGACCTTGTCAGCGTGGTTCCTCTGCTTGTGGTCACAGTTATTTTACAGGGATTTGTAGGAGGGAGATTCAATAACCTGATTTGACTTTGATAATACATTGAGATAATCCAAAGTATATTCTCAAAAATTTAAGAATAAATAAATTCCATCTTTTCTTCTCATAAATGTGGCCCATTTTAAGTATCAGAACATTAAAAATAACTACATGAAAGCTGTTAAGCACCGGACAAGGTAGTTGCTGATCTTATGAAGTAAAATTGCTGTATAATAAATCTTGAGACATATGAAAATGAACCTGTATTTGTTGCATCATTAGTAAAATACGAGTAGAAGAGAAATCGTTATATTCTTAGCGATGATTATACTGTGAAGCATTTTCACATGTTTCTTATTTTTATTATAAATAACATAACATTTTAAATTTCAGGTATATGAACCTCATTTTTCAGTCTACAAAGACTAATTCTGAAGGCAGGTTCAGGATATAATTGATGCTTCCCATGGCAATTTCTGTATCTTGCATATGAGGTTGAAAGTGAATACACACTTGCATTTTGTATTAACCTATATATCATATGACACTTGTGTTCTTGGGGGTAAAAGCTCTATCATTCATTTCCATGCATCACTTTGCATTTAATAATATATTTTGAACTTTTACCAATCTCAATATTTTAATGTCACTGGACATTAAAGGACAGCAAGAGAACCTTGTCAAGGCCAGGTGGTCATCTACTCTGGCCCATGTCCCCTTGTTCTCTGACACATGTGCTGAATAAGTACTGCTGCATTGAATTTTTGAATAAAACCAGGTTGATTCACTTATCATGATTGTTTTTATTACAATTTTATTATGAAATGATAAAGCAAATATATAAGTCAAACTGTAACTGTTTTGAAAAACACAGTTGGGGATCCCAAGATGACCCAACCACGTTTAAATGTTCCCTGGAAAGATTATCTCCATGTCATAGCTCAGTGATTTTTGTTGTTTCTGTTGTTGTTGGTTGGTTGTCAGTCTTTAAAATTAATACATGAATACAATGCATTTGGATTACATGGAGCGTGGGCAACCTACTACTCCTTGAAGAAAATTGAGTCTCCTTCCTCAAGCAACCATCAACTCCCTGTAGTTCTTAAATAGGAGTGTGGTCTGAAATGGGAAAGAGGGAAAATGGGGAGAAGGAAGAGGAAGATTTAAGTGGGGAAAAGGATAAGAGAGAAAAGCATAAAGGGGTGATGGAGGATTTTGAGAAGACACATGAAAATCTACTAATCTACAAACTTTCTAAAAATACACATTTTTAAATACAAAATAATTTACTTGGAATTATCCTATATTGAATGGATAATTCTCTCTACAGAAGCCATATATCATCAAACAAAAAGCCCAGTTCTGGGCATGTGATAGTGCTACTTGAGTTGCTGATCAGGGGACCCAAGAGACTCCCAAAGCATTTTAGACTTCATTGCATTGTTTGTGGTCACCTGTAAGAAGTTGAATGTAAGTAACACCTTATCGATAAAGACACCATACACTTTGCTAAGAAAACTTAGAGAATCCAAGCTGGTACTAACCTGAAAGCAGCCTTGCAGATTGCAGGTTCATAGTATTAGAAGTTGATGTGAAGTTTCTTGGTAAGAAAAGCTATTAATGTTCTTACTCAGCCCTAAACCCTATGAGCTATAATAATCACCAGCCTGGCAAGGGTTATTCAATGGTGCCATAATGGCATTGATGTCTTGCTGGTAACCAACAACTATCTGATTGGATTGAAGGCCCACTCAGTAGGAGGAAACTCATCCAGGTACCATAAATCTGCACAAGGACCCGTGGTTCAAGAAGCCATAGTTTAAAAGAAAACTTTATCATTTTGGTGAACAGACACAGTATCCAACTACCTTCCATTTATCCTTAAAGCCAAAGATTAGTGCTGCTTACAACATTTGAAAGAGTAGCTTGTTTTTCCACTGGATGACAGTTAATACAGAGCCTTACAACTGGTAAAAGAGCAAACAAAACATGATTGTGGAATGTTCATGCTAAATGAGGAATATACAAGCACAGCAGCATCACCAAACACTCAGAGACCATTAAGGAAAAGCAAGCAGAAAGATTATGAGAGACAGGGGACCAAAAGTACAGCCATGATGCAGTATCTTTGGGACTTAGAAGGAATGTTGCACCCATGATGTCTCAACAGGCCTTTACAAGGCATTTATGAGACCAAACCAATAACATTCATGCTTAGACAAGAGAAGGGTTCACAAAGAAGCTCAGTGTTTTCATCAGTTATATTTGTGTTTGAATTGAACTCACTATAGTTTTTCAAGTATGACATATAATATACCTTATTAAAGTAATATTGTTAATATTTTTAACAGAATGAAACTGAGAGAACTGTTAGATTATTTTTAAAAAAGAAAGTGTAGAATTTCTGGTACATAGTCTCTTTATGAAAAATTTCATTTATTAAGTTTAACAAATTAAAGTATTTTATTCTATATTGTAAATATTTCAGGTATATTTTTGCTTTTATGAATATTTTAATAACTTCATGTAAATTATGATATGAAATTATTGAAAATATTTTAATGTAAATATGTAGTTTAATATCTAATAATTCCTATTCAGAATAAAAGTAACTAAAGTTTCAAGGGGTTAATATAAGGAAGACAAACATGTATATTTTATTCATGGTATCAAGAAACCAGTGAGTGTTCATTAATATTTCTCATTGTTTTTGAGATTTTGACTAGAGTTGCAAGCATTTCACTGAGAATGTAAAGGAATGGCCACTGATAGTCAAGGAGTAGTTTTGAGTCCTTCAGTGGATCTTAAAGTAGGATGAATGTCACATGCTTACTACAGCATGATTTATCATTTCTTTCACATCATATACATCAAAGCAATACCTCCATTTCCCTGGTCTTATTCATCCAAGTTATTGACGAAGCAGAAGACAACTCTCACTGCTTTATTTAGATTTAGAACCGAACTACTAAAATTTTGGTACAAACAGAAAATTAAAATTGTGATTATGAATTTTTCAAGTATTGTGTCTGAAAGCCTAGTTTGGACTAGTAATTTATGTACTAGTTGACTCTGAGAAATTATTTTCTAATATATGCATACCCAACTAACTCTGCATTAGTATATTCATTGCAATTCTCAGTTGCTCCAGCATACATAATTCTCCTCCAACATTCCTTTTGGCATTTGGTTCTCTTTTGCTCATCTTCTATAGAGATCTAATACTAATAATTTAAGTTGTTTTAAATTCTCTTTTGTATGTATATATTTTGGGTATGTTTGGGAATTGTGTGTTAGTGTGGGGGGGGGGTCCCAAGATTAACCTCTGGTTGCTTGGTCCTTGAACCATGGGGATACAACTATCTCTTACTCCCCAGCACTGAGATTATAGGTGCACATCAACATATGTGGCTTTTCAAGTGGGGAATGGAGATGTAAGTAAGTTTTTCACACTTACATAAAGGGAAAAACTTCATAGATTGTTTACCTTTCAAGGCTCTTAAATTTACTTTAGAAGTATGATCATAATGATCAGTATTCTTATAAAATAAACTTTCAAGTTTGAAGCAGATCATGCTTGTTTCCAAAATAAAGAACAGAAAAATGAATAAAATAGTAACTCAAAAATTAAAATTGAGAACTCAAACTGAGTGTGTTGCTGCTAGTAATAGTTACTACCACTGCCACAGAAAGAGTCTCCAT
Source organism: Peromyscus nudipes (assembly GCA_902168325.1). Classification (NCBI taxonomy): domain Eukaryota; kingdom Metazoa; phylum Chordata; class Mammalia; order Rodentia; family Cricetidae; genus Peromyscus; species Peromyscus nudipes. Next base: position 11,713 of record CABHPH010151128.1, on the reverse strand, counting down.
CCAAAGAATAGAGTTAGCCTAAGACCAGCACTAATACCCCAAAGGCAAGGTTTCCCTCATCATAGGCAAACCTCACCTCTCTACCACATCTTCCAGAAAGTATGCATTGGACTGATCTACTTCCTTTATCATTAGAATCTACTTTTGAACCTGAGTTTATCACGCATTTTCTATATAGATACAATGGAGACATTCTCTACTATATCCATATTAGTGTAAGTTGTCTATGTAACTGAAAAAATATTGTTCATCTATTAAAAAAATTCATGTTTAATCTCAATAGGTGAAAAAAATGCCCAACTTAAATATGAGAAGCAGGTATTTGAAGAAATACAGGATATAATTAAACTGAAGGGGTCATAGCCTGCAGTGGCTTAGGAACCCCACTTTTTTTTAAATGCTGAATGCCTTTTATTGAAGGAGGGTGTGATAGACCCCAGACCCAGGGTACTATCTTCTCGAGTGAGTGCCCCAAGAACCCAGACTCCAGTCCAGTTGATGCAATAGCAAGAGGTTTTTATTGCGGCTGTATACAGTCGGGCAGACTTAGCTCAAAGAGAAAGAGTCTCATCTTACCATAGTCACATAGGTACTTTTAAAGGAAAAACCCACACAAGTCACAAGATTACAATTTCCATACAATCACAGAGTGATCACAGAGTGGGTACAGTGGGTAACAGTTACGTCAACCTCAAGGGGAGTTTCAGGGGGGAGTGGAGCTTACACAAAGGTCACAGTGGTCCTTCCTGGAACATTTGCAAACTATCCCAGTCACAGTTGAGCACATCTCTTAACAGAAATCTCTTTACATTGTTATATTGTTGCAGAGGTGGTCAGCTTGCCCTGGGAACTAGATTTTTAGTTTCTCATTTCCTGGTGCTTGAAGTTTCTCATTTCCTGAGGCTTGGGGGTGTAAGCCTGAAGGGTTAGGGTCTTTCAGGAGGAGGTCTTAAATACAGGCTTACAGCACAATGGGAGAGCCCCTGGAGGGCAGAAGTTGGCTACTGATGTTTTACAATCTTGCATCTAAGCTGTTAACACCCAATATGCAGGATACATAGACAAGGAACTTCCTTTAAGCATTCAGGAGGGTGGAATCCGGCAGGGAATTAGCATAGGGAGGATATCAAGGTCAAGGTCAGCAAGCAAGGCAACAGTTACCCAAATCGGAGGTCAGGGTCCTACAGGTCTCCCGTTTTACTAAAAAAATGAGCTTCTGACTTAGGTTGTGTGGGACGTCAGTAGGTCACCTTACCCATCATGGAGACGCCTGCCCAGGCCACACAGGCGCTCTGTCTTAGTTTGGTGAGCATCCCCCAGGCATTACCCGTCTCTGAATACTCATTATCATACAGGCTCAATCCTGTGTAAGCTGCAGAGTTAACTGCTGCCAAAGATCTCAAAGTGGCACTGGGCTTGCAATCTGTGTGTTCAACACAGAAAAGACCAACAGAAGTCCTAATCCACCCATAGTCAGTAGGCTGAAGGCAACTGAGTCATTCCCTCCCTTAACGAGACTTTCTGCAAATTGGAGTCCTTGTAAGATGGTATCCCAAAAGCAAAAGGAACTTGAGTTTATAAATTTATAACTTTCGAAGTCAATCAAAATGTATATAACTAATGAATTAAATTTATCATGCCCAATAGAATGAAAGATTAACTAACCCCACTTTTTATGTCCACAGTAGTATCACTATAGCCTTGAAGCTCACTTACCACAAGCAGCCACATAGTTACAAGAGGTAAGGAATAGCTGTACTCTCAAATCCCTGTGCAGAATATGATGTATGGAAGGAACCCAAACACAGATTGAATTGGGCAGGGAAGCCTGTGCTACATGGTGCTTGCTGTAGAGCAGAAAAAAAAATACCACTGTCAAGTGTACCACTTAGTAGAGACAGGGAGCAAAGTCAGTCTTGGCATGGAGCATCCCATATTAAGACAGGGTACGCTACCTCTTTGACTGACATACATGACAATCATCTCTAGGCTCCTAGACACAGCCAGAAATATGTTTTACAAATTACCTAAGCGTTTCCAAATCAAATCAATTTTATTACCAAGATTAATACTTACAAATATTTTCCAATTGTTGAATGAGACATAAAGTGAAACATTGACTTGTTTAGTTAACTCTGGATTTAACTCATGTTCCTATGAACATAATTAAAAAGAAGTTTATTGTCTATGTCTGCAGAATTACTTTGTTTTGTGTGAAATGGGGTCTCATATATCCCACAACACCTTTCAACATACTATATAACTAAGAATGATTTTTAACTACCAGTCCTCCTGACTTCACCTTCATACTAGAATTACAGAATTGTGCCACATCTCCAGCCTATGTGTCTGCATTTTTTTTCTGGAAAGTATTCTCCTTTCCCTTCTAGTCCCCTTCCTGTCCCCTTTTAGTTCCCTAAGGTTCTATGCACGCTAAGCCAGTCGGCAAGTGCTCCACTGCTAAGTCACACCACCAACCCATTTCCTGTTTCTGCAATTTCTTCTTTAACAGGCCTGAATGGGGCTTGTGATGAGAGGAATTATATTTCTCTAATAACTCTTCTACTTTGGCACATAAGAATACACATTCTCCCTAAGGTCTGCAGAAAAGGGTTTCCTCACCCCAGGGCAAGTTCCAATTTTTGAGCTTGAAAGCAAGTGCTAACCTGGTCCACTTTGGACACCTGGGTAAAATTTAGTTTTTCTAGACAAAGGAATGCCTTTTTTTGCTTATATTCTTTCATTGAGTTCAATACTTTTCACAAACTGATATAGAAACTACTTCTTTCTGAAACTGTGAAAGCCATTCCTGTTAAACAATATTCTATAATTTTGCTTCAATAAAAAAACTTTAAATCTCTGTCTTAACAGTTTTTTATCATTATAGTGAATCTGCATTAAATGTACAGCAGGATTGTTTTTGTCTCAAGACAATTATCTCATGTTAACTTAAAAATCAAAAAATTACCTAAAGTATCATGGTAATATTCTTATACCAAATATTCTTTTTACAATGAAAAAGAAGTTTAAGCATGTCTATAGTTACCACACATTTTACTCACTGAAATATAAAATTACTCAGCTTTCTCAGTGCCTCTAATTATTAAGACCACCCTTTTTATCTTGATTTGATGCAGGCATGGATTGTGGCTACTACTGAAATACCAATACTGCTTCCTTTTCCTTCTTACTCAATGGTAACCATTTAGAACTGATTGTACTTGTTCTCTTGTGATAGCCACATTTTAGGGCTTAATTGGAGTGAGATGAAGGAAAAGCATTTCTCTCTGGAAAACAATCAAGTTTGTCCCTTGACATGTGCTGCTTCATTGTGATTAGTGGTGCAGCATTATCTGTAAATGTTCTGAGTGACATGGTTTTGACCTCCTCTAATGATACATAGATGTTTAAAGCCTATTTTTTAGTACTTTTAGTTCTAAATCTAGAACCTGCTGTGACTTGGTGTCTGGGATTCCTATCATTACATTGCATTTGGATTTATACTTCATTAGAGTATGCTATCCTATGACTTCAAGTTAAATATCAAAATCCCACTTTGAGTGCCAAAGCTATTACCCAGTGATAATGTCATGAATTGTGATGTCCATTTGAAGTCATTAGACCATGAAAGATGAAGACAAGGCAGATATAAAGTTGAAATTTCCAATCATTGTTTGTTTGTGATGGTATTGAATACATAAGGACAGAGAATTGAAGATAAGAGTTGGGAAATACTGAGGCATGGCGAGTAGAAAGTATGCGTGTAAAGTCTGCTAAAATCATTTGGCTAGGCATATCCACAACATACTTGGCTTTTATACTTCAAAGATGTATCTTTCTTCTTTATCCAACTCTACATTTACACCATCTTTCACATTCTGCTTATTTGAATTTTCATGAATGTTCAATCAAACTAAAAAAATAGTCTGTAACTGAAATTTCCTGTTTACCTACATTCTATAGGCCATTTCTTTCACTTTAGGCAATTAAGTTTTTCCTCTGTATATAATTGTATCATAACGAAATTAGGCTTGATTATGTCATCAGTACTTTTTCCACTGGCTTAAAAACTTTTGTTGTTCTTTTAATTCCTATATAATTACTCTACCTAGTAGGAATTTAGCCCAATAGAGTTAAATTCACCTTTCTGGGATAAAAAAGAGGATTCAGTATGTGTGGATTATCACTCAATAGAAAATGCTATCTAGTGTGGGATTATAGTTTACAACAGTCTCTGGGCTTTTTATAAACAGACTACTTTTTTCATATACTATAAAAGCAACCCTACTATGATGACAAAGGTGAGATGCAGAGGAATTTCAAACTTGGTTGTGCAGGAAGCACTTCTCACTTTACAGTATAGATACCCAAAATTACTTAAGCAAATTATAATCCAAGAATAAACATTCTATCTGAGAGACAGAAATATATTTCATGTACTGTGTTTGCAGTAAAGCAAAAAAAAAAATGGTCAACTAATATTATGTATGCTTCTTCTTGTCACTGGAAAATAATGCAGAATGACAGAATCTGAAGGGTAGCTCTGAGGTTACAACAGAACCAAGTGACCTTGATGTCAGAGAACTCCGACTGTGCGTCCTGAATTCTACTACTGCTTTTCTGCTGTGCCTACCTCCTTTCCTCACAAATGGCACAGCTCATAAAACCTGTCAGCAGTACATACCTGAATAATGCATCAGGAGACTGGAAGTTACTAAAAGGAGAGGGAAAAGCAAACAGCTGAGACAGCAATCCCAGCTACCATTACTGAGAGTAGCAGTTTACGACAGACTTTATTGGTAGTTTCTGCTACTTATATAGAACAGTTCATAATTCATAAGGAACCGTTCTTGCTTACTAGTTGCACAAAATAAAATAAAAAAAAACAACAAAATGTACTCGGGAACTTAGAAGAAAGGACCTGTGAAGTGGTTGTAGAATATATGAGGTTCATAGCATTCAACAAATTATTTTGAACAAAATGGCTTGGCTAGCCAGAATGTACAACAATTGATTTCAAGAACATGTTGATTAAATTTCACATTTTAAATTTTAGGCTAAAAGTAGAAAAAAAAAGAGTAAAGCTAAACAAAGCCTTAAAATTAATTGAAAAAAATTAACTTTTTTCTAAAATATAAAATATTATGGTGCTTAAAGAAATAAATTAGCCCTTTATTCAATTCTCAATTGTTTGAAAATAATTGTATAAATATAGTGGTATAATTTAAAACTTTTCTGTGGTTATTTTTTACCCAAGAAGCTCTGTTTAATGAGCAAAAGCATCAGAAACTGTTTCCCAAATGTACTTTGTGGTGTGCTCTGAGTAGAACTGTATTCTTTGAAAATATTGGAGTTAGGCTTAATTAATAGACTTAAGTAGAATCTATTACTTGGTCATGGAATCTCTCAAATACTCACATTTAAGTAAGCATTCTTGATATGGGCTAACAATTAAATTAAAATGAAATCCAATTAAATTACAATTAGCAATGTAAAGATTCCAATTTGCACAATGTGTGGTGCATTTTAATCTTCTTTCTGCAGTGGATGTGCATGTTCAGAATGTTAAGCTCTTGTATATTCCTGATGGAATTTTCACCAACACATGGAGTGCACATGCTGAGTCAGTCAATGCTTTCTAATAATTGTTATTCCAGGGAAGCAACCTGGAAGTGATAATTGATGTCATTATCCTCAAAGGGAATAAATCAATCTAAGTGAATCTCACCATTCTCTTTTTTCTTCACTTAATATGATTATGATAAAATATTCAGATGTGCTTGACAAAGCATTTTCAGTATGTAAGCTCCTTTCTTTATGACACAAAATGAAAATTAAAAGCATGTTTGTAGATAAAGGTTTTTTGCTTGCCTAAGGGTATATTTTGCATTAAGAATGATTCAGACAAAAGAATAAATACAGAGAGCAAATTAAATGGAAAATAACTGTAGACTCAAAAGTGTTCCATGAGCAAAATTAACCTTAAGCATAAGTACTCACTGAACCATATTAACACACTGCCAATACATTTTTGGATCAACGAATCATCTGAAACGATATTTGGTCTGACTCCACACAAATATTTGAAGTTCTGCTTGAATCAAAATTCAATTTTAACTGCTGTGGATATTGCTCTGTATAAATAAAATGCTGATTGACCAGTAGCCAGGCAGGAAGTATAGGCGGGACAAGCAGAGAAGAGAATTCTGGGAACAAGAAGGCTGAGGAGGAGACACCAGCCTGCTGCCCAGGGAGCAGCATGTAAAGGCAGCAGGTAAAGCCACGGAACACATGGTGACATATAGATTAACAGAAATGGGCTGAGTTTAAGTGTAAGAGCTAGTCAGTGGTAGGCCTTAGCTAATGGCCAAGCAATTTAATTAATATAAGCTTCTGAGTGATTATTTGATAAGTGGTTGCGGGGTCCGTGGGGCTGGGCAGGACAGGAGAAAACATCAGCTACATTTAACCATTCTAAGTTTTTATACAGCATTATGCAGATCATATTATAGGGAGAAAAGATTGCATAGCATTAGTGGGTTCCATGATTTGAGCCTCCAAATGCTCATCTTGAGAATAACACTATGCTGATTGTAGCTGTTGTTATTACAGTTGTTGAGATAAGTGTGAGCCAGGTATTATCTCTGGGGAGTCTGATATCAGGAACCATGCATGGGAACAGAAGTGACTATCCATTCAGGGAGTATCCTCGAAGAAGGGAGTTGCAGACAAGTAGCACAGGCTTCAGAATCTGGGCGTCAGTCAGCATGCTACTCATCAATAACTGGGAACCCAAGAAGGAGTCCAGTGCCAACTAGGGAAGGAACATAAATAATAGCACCAAGGTGACTTTTTTTTCAAAAACTGAAAAGCAAGATATAGGATGGTCTTTTGCATATTGATAAACTACTCTATTTTCAAAGAGTTCTGGAACTTCCCTGTAATGTTACCCAGTGATATTCCCTGAACCTGATCCAGCTAACCAGGCATGGAGCATAGTGAAGAACATGAATGTCAGGACCACAGTGTTGAGCAGCTTGAAAGACACCTCCGACCCTTCCTAGTTATAGGGCTGTACTTAACTTCTCTGTGCCTCAATGTTGTCATTATGAACAGAATATTATAAGGCATAATCTTAGCTGTAGAGGCTTTATGGAATTTTGCCAGAGAGAGCAAGCTTAAAATAAGTTCTGACAATGTAAATTTATTCAGAGAAGTAAAATTAAAAAAAATCACAAGCATAATTTTATTACTATAAATTAGGGTTTTGAAACATTGAGTTAATTATTGTTAATTTCATATTATAAAATACATTTCATGCAGTCTCAGAGTAAACAAAAATACAGTTGAAAGCTATCAAAGAAGAAAATAAAAATTATCAATGGGCTTTGCCATAAAATGTGCAAAGTGCATTTTTGGAGGTGGCTAGATTGAGGAATTGGAAATGAGTCATTTTACTTCTTAGCTCTAAGTCATGAAGAAGGGTATGTAAATGACATTCTGGAAGACTGAAAGTAAACTTGGGAATGACAGAGGGACTTATATACATCCAGTCTTACTAATGCACTAGAGCATGAGAGAGACAACAAGGCAGCCCAGGAGTATTGAGATGTCCTGAAGGACAGAGCAACCGAGAACAATGCCATGGTGTGGAGAACCACATTAGTAATGACCAAACATGCTTTCCATGAACTTACTATAACTTATGTCTTGCTAAATCTTCTATTCAGGGCACCACTACTATATGTTGGTGTTAAGAATTACATGTTGTATAAGGCACATATTTAAATTAGTTATTGAGCACCTCAAATATTACTCAGATCATTCATGTTATTAAATTGCCAGTGTTGAGACAAAGCAAGGCCTAGCAGTTAAGACTATTTGCTGACACTCTTTCATGGTACACTGTTTCTGTTCCCAACACAGCCAGCAGACTACAATTTCAGTTCTAGATGATCAGATGTTCCATTGTGGCCTTTGTGGCTGAAAGCCACCCCAGGGATTCACATACAAATATGGAGGCACTCAAACATATGCAAAAAATAAACAAATAGAATAAATAAATCCTAAATTGCCTAGTGTGGTTCTCAACCTGTGGGTCATGACCCCTTTGGCAAACCTCTACATATTTGCATTATGACTCATAAATAGCAAAATTACAGTTATGAAGTAGCAGCGAAAGTAACTTTATGGGTGAGGGTCACCACTACATTAGGAAATGAATTAAAAGGATATAGAATTAGGAAGGTTGAGAACCACTAGTCTAGTGCCAGACACACTGCAGACATTTATAATCCCCATGTTAGGAAGGTGAAGGCAGGTGAATCAGAAATTCAAAGTCTTCATCAGTAAGTCTTCATCTACATAGTATGTCTGAGGTCAGTCTACCCTACTTGAGAACCTGCCTCAAAATAATGAAAAATAAAGGAGAGATGTCTTAATTTGTTTTAATATTATTTTACTTTTTGAAACTATAACTACAGAATTTCTCCCTTCTCTTTCCTTCCTCTAACCCCTTCCATGCACCCTACTTGTTCTGTCCTGAATCCATGTGTATTTTTATATGTTACATATAAATGTGCTCATGTATTTATAAATATACACATGCATTTGTAAATACATATATATATCTAAATACATAAACAAATGTAACTTGCTTAGTCTGTATAATGCTGTCTGTATGTACATGATCTCAGGGTTGACCACTTGCTATTGGGCAACCAAGTGGAGGATTTGTCCCTTGGAAAAACCATTTTTCCCTTCCTCCCATTCTCATTATTCCCCGTTAACCCCTAGCCCTTCATCTAGGGTTGATGCCTTGCAATCCTTCCCACTTCCAAGTTTGCCTGCTCATTGGTGTCTTCACTGTTGTGGTCATCATGAGCCAGAGGTATACTATGTAGCCCAGTGATTCTCAGTCTGTAGGTTGAGACCCTTAACATACTACTGGAAAACACAGATATTTACATTTGATTCATAACAGTAGCAAAACTTCAGTTATGAAGTAGCAATGAAAATAATTTTATGATTTGGGGGTCACCACAACGTGAAGAACTGTATTAAAGGGTCTTAAGATTAGGAAGTTTGAGAGCCACTGAGGCAGCCCATACTTGCCTAAAACTCACAGAAATGCCTCAAGCGGCTTCTGAAGTGTTTGATCCATCACAATCGGCATATGAAAAATATTTTAACACAGTGGTGAAGAAATGTTATTATGAATATGTTCATCTTTTAAATTCCTGTGTTTTTGTATTTTTAAGTTAATATTTATTTGGTCCTAACTTTATTGAAATAATTAGAAAGCAAACACTCAAAAGGAGTGCACTTTCCCATGATTGTCAAGCAAATTATGAAGCCAACTGCACTTTCATACCCTTCCTTTTTCTTTTCTTTGTTGCCTAGGTGATCCTCAATCTTACCATCCTCTTGCCTCTTTCTCTTCAGCTTGTTGGCGACTGTCATGCATCACTATGGCTGACTAGAACTCTTCCTATAAATCCACTATCATAAAATTGCTTATGGGAAAAAATAACACAAAATTATTTCTCAGGTACACACATGTACGAGGTGAGTATAGGCTGGAGTTTTTACAATTAGGTGTGAGGAAAGGTCAATTTTTTCTGTGTTAAGCAATAAACTCAGACATTTATAATAGAATATAATAGCTACTGTTTACATGCCACTATTATTTGACTTAGGTGTATGCTGTAGTGCTTTCATAGTATAACTAAAGGTCTTCCTTTCTTTTTTTCCCTCCATTCTGAGACTCAAAGATGTGGTCTAACATAGGCTATGTCCGTAGTTCTACAGAATTACTATGGGAAGAAAATAAATTGTGTTTTTACCCAGGGATGAATTTGCCATTTGTTCAGTATGTATATAGCTTTTTGAAAGGAACAACGGACTACTTATTCCAAGGCTCCGTTCTGATTTCTTTTACATTTGGCTACATGGAAAACATCCTCCTCTATAAAATAGACACCTCTCCCTTTCTGTTGTCATTGGTATATGCAGACAGATATAATTGTGAATTTCTGGCTTAATAAGCCAACTTGATGGGAAGAAGGGCCAGCGTCACCCCGTTAACAAGGCCTCTGCTGTAGAAGTTCAGAAGGTGCATCCAGCAGTTCTCTCACAATGCAGACACCGTAGAACTTTGAAGCTGAGTGAGAGCCTCAGGCCAATTTCACTCCGGTGTCCTGTGACAAGGAGGTGGCTTGCAATTGTCTATGCACTTGTCAGGAGCTATGCCGTTTTTCTTACATGTCAATTTACCAACAGCCCTAGGTCTCTTTCATGAGGAGAGTTCTTAATGAACAATAAATGTTCATGAAAAGGTCTGTATTAGAAGCAGACATCCGACTGTTCTGATGTTCCTTGAAGGAATTTCACAATCACTTCTCATTAGCCATGTAAAATGTATATTTCTCTGTTTTAAAAATCAAACTGACATGTTTCTAGGATGTTTTAGATTATTTAACTTAGACAACATGTAATTTGTTGGCTCAAGGCCCATGTAAAAATTAAAATAGATCTGATTTCAAGTGAGGGAAAAATGCACCTTCTCTTAAGCAAGTAAATATTCCATGTTACATTTCTTTAATGGAAATAAATTCAATTCTTCATTTCAAAAATTGGAGAAAGGATGCCTGTAAGAGAATAAATACAAGAAACGATCTGTATCTATAAATAAAGTGCAAGAATTAACTGGGCTCCTGTCAAATGATAATGATCATGAAACCTTTATTATAATGAGTTTTCTTTATTTTATTTGCAGATGAAAAAGTAGCACATACCTGCTTTTTGCTATCCATCCTGCAGGACACACACACACAGTGAAAGAATCCCAAGGCTCCTCATCATCATGGTTGCTCTGTCAACACACTCATTCTTGCTCGGGTGCTCACTTCTATTCTGACTTGCTGCTCTCTACCTGTATTGATTTATTTCACTAATTGTTCTGACAGAACACCTGACAGAAGGAACCTGAGGAAGGAAGGATATATTTGGACTAAGGTTTGAGCTTAATCTCTCATGACAGAAAAGGTCTGGTGGCAAGAGTTGCTCCATGGTAGCAGGAGAATGATGGAGTCCAGTAAGCAGAAAAAGCTTTCTTAGAACTAGGAGCTGAGTGTAATTTCAAAGACAAGCCCCTAATGACCTACTTCCAACAGTCAAGCCCCACTTCCTAAAGGCTTTCCATTTAAAAATCTGTTTGCCAGCTGGGAAGCAAGTATTCAACACACAAGTCAATGGGAAATACTTGAAATTCAAACAATAACATCACCACACTGCAAATCAGCCATCTCTGTATCCTTAGCGGTTTCCACAGTTCCAGCGTTAGTTTCTTAGCTCCATCAATCTCAGCTCTAATAACCCTGTGGTTTCTGTTATTTCCTTTGCCTTGGATTTGAAGAAGAGAGACATTAGTGTATGATAAATCACAGCTTTGACAGAAAACCTTGTGAGAAATGTATTGATCAAAGGAAGAGAAATTACGATTTTATAATATTTATCCCAACAGTTGAACAAGTAAATACGTTTGTTCATTTATCCAAGTTTTTACCAGTGAAGGTTTAATCTTTATATTGCCCAAATTGTTTACAACTGTTATTTCAATTCTGTTATTTGTGATGCTTTTGATATTACCTTAATTTGAAATTATTACTAAATCATTGTTCTCAAGTTAGTAGTTAATATGCATGGTGTTATA
>CABHPH010151127.1:29581-42249 GCA_902168325.1 Peromyscus nudipes | reverse complement strand
TGCCTGAAAATCCCACCTAGCTATTGGCCATTCAGCTTTGTATTAAACCAATAAGAATGACACATCTTCACAGTGTCATTATTCCACAACAATATTCCAAAGGTCCTTGGGCCCTCACCCCTCTGTGACTTGAATAAAACTGATATCTCCACAAGAAGACCCACTGGGAAGGCCCAGGAAGCCTAGCTCCTCCCTGGCAGATAAAGACATCACCAGCTCTGCCCATCTCCAGGGCAATCAACACTGTGCCATGTCCCTGAATTCCTGAATGGGCCCAACAGGCTCCTCCAATCTCTAAGACACAGTGAACTGCATCCAAAAGAGTCTGGATGGTCTCTGGAGTTGCTGTCTTATTCATCTGAAAACTTACCCACCTCTACCACAAACAGAGAGCATTCTGCAGGCAAATTCATGAACCTCCCTGACCTGAAGAGTGGGCTTTGTAATACTCTCTGCTTCTTGTTCTAGGGGTGGTCAGGGTCTAGGGGGCACCTGCTGGGTGTGGGGAGGCCCAAAACAGCTTGACTACACAGCTGCCATGACAGGCTTAGGGACCCAGACACAGCTTCCATGACAGGCTTACTGGCAGGTACCACCTGGTCCCCAGGAAAAGTCATAAACTAACACCACCCAGGAATGGGTCAATCAGCATTCCAGAGGAAATACCTAATGTTACAACCATTATAAGATATCACCAGGTGTCCTTTAGCCCAGCACACACCCCTTCTCTTTTACCAAGATACCCCCAGACAACTGTCAGTCAATCAGGGTTCAGGGTCCTGAGCCCTGAAACTCCTCTCACCTCCAACCTCTACTGTGATAAAATCCCCACCCTGCCTGGGCTTGGGACTCTCCAATGGTACTGCTGTCTCAGACACATGGAGGGTCCAAGCCTGAGCTTGCTTGAATAAATGCTCTTTGCTTTTGCACGCTGATTTGGACTCCTTGGTGGTCTTTGGGGGACCCCGCCATCTGGTCATAACACTGGGCTTCCTAGGTTCCTATGTCCTAGAACAAGGATTTGAACCAAAGACCCAAGGATGGTGATTCAAAAGAGATCTGTTACTAAGAAAGAGAAAAATTCCAGGTGAGGAAGTAGGCCAGGGAGCTGGGAAAGGTCAGTAGCTCAATAGCAGCCATTTCTAGGAGAGGGACATGTGTACAGCACTCACTTTTGCTGCACAGGAACATGCAGTCATTGGTGGGTGTTAGTTTTAAATGAGTGGAGCTGTTATCGTGCAAGAAAGGTCACGAGGCATGAAAAACCCAGAAGAGAGCATGGCCAGGCCTGGGGAAGAGACACGTGAGGAGAAGGGAGAGAGGGGTGAGGAGGAGAGAGCAGAAGAGAGGGGAGAAGTCTGTGTCTGGCTTTTTAAGGATTTCCCTGCACATGCACATGTGGGCTTACGAAGCTATGACACGCATGCGCAAATTGCATGACCATATTGCACGCAGTATGTAATCATGCAGCACATGGATGACGTAAGACATGAGACCCCTTGCTTAACTACTGAACTGCGCATGTGTGGTCATGCAGCTGGAGAGTGGCAGAATCCTAACAGTGGGGAGGCACTCCCAGCATTTTTCTCTGCCATCGATTTATTTCATATGCTAATCTTTCTAAACTCTGTGTGTGTGTTGTGTGTGTGTGTGTATGCATGCCATGGTAAGTGTGTGGAGATCAGTATGTTGGCTAGATTTTACGTCGACTTGACACAACCCAGAGTCATTTGAGAAAATGCCCCCACTAGATTGACCCATGGCCCATTTCTTGACTAATGTTGATGTGGGAAGACCCAACTCACTGTGGGCAGTGCCACCCTGAGTAGGTGGTCCTGGGTGTATAAGAAGGCAGGTTGTGCCAGCCTTAAGCCTTGGTGAGCAATCCAGGAAGCAGCACTCTTCCGTGGTCTCCGTATCAGCTCCTGCCTCCAGGCCCCTGCCTTGAATCCCTGCCCTGCCTTCCCTGCATGAAGGACTGTAAGCTGAAATAAACCCTTTCCTCCTCAAGCTGCTCTCGGTCATGATGTTTGTCAAAGTGAGAGACACAGGACAATCTTGGTGTTAGTTTTTCCTCACCGTCCACCTCGTTTGAGTCAGGGTCTCTTACTGTCCATCATTAAGTGCATACGCCAGGCTAGTTTCAGGAGATTCTCCTACTTCTGCCTCCCATCTCACCACAGAGGCACTAGGATGGCAGGCATATGCAGCCACATCTGTCTTTGGACATGGACATGACATGACATGGAGTCCAAATCCAGCTCTTCACACTTGCACAGCGAACTCTTTACTCATCAGGCCATCTTCCCAGCCCTCGCACACTCATCTGGACGCCCCTCTCTCTGCCCTCCTCTCCAGCCACACTCCCAAGACTCCCAGCAACTCAATGAGCGGGAATAAAAAGCACAGCGAATGGGTCTGGCATCTGTCAAGCTCTTCCACAGTATTTTCATTGCTGCCAGCTCCTGGGGGCCACTCCTCTATCACCCCTCTGTCAGATCATGGCCCCGCCCCTTTGAGACATTTGGCACTCTAAGTTGTCAATGACACCCTGTCAATGGCATCTCTCCCCAGGACAGAGAGTTTAAAAGCCACTCTGTGCTGTGGCCTAACAACCCCTGACTTACAGCACCTGGCTCCTCCATGCTCTTTGTCACATAGGTCATGCCAGTTTGAACACATGTGTGTCTCTCTGTGTATATACTACTTGTGTACAGGTTCCCTCAGAAGCCGGAAGAGACCAACAGATCTCCTGATGCTGGAGTCACAGTTGTGAGCCACCATTGTGGGTGCTAAGCACTGAACTGGGGTTCTCTGGGAGATCAACAGGTGCTCTCCACTACAGAGCTATCTCCTGCCTCCTCTCCAAGTTTTAAAGGGGGCCCTCTTTCCTTTTAGGGCTCCACTTATGTTGTCTCTTCACCTCTTAAGTCCCCGTCATGGCTCCCATGGTCTCAAGGGCCCCTTTCCTCATAGAGCTCATCTCTGGAGGATAATTACATATCAGTTCCTCCCTCCAGCTGCAGACCTCTGGTTTTTAGCTGGAAGACTTTGTTTGGTGGTCAAGGTTACTCAGGAAGGCCTTGACCTTACCCCCACCCCTACTTCTATGTATCTACTGAAGGTACAAAAAGGGGGCCAGGAAGTGCCAGCCCTGCAGAGACATTAGGGGGTGGCAGCACCCCTGCTAAACGAGCCCCTTGTGGTGTTACAGGGAGCCCACCAGAGAAGACCACTCAGACACTGTTTATAGCCAATTGAAAGTCTTTATTTCAGCTGTCAGGGACGACATTCAGGTAGTTCGGACTCAAGTGGAGTGCTGAGTGTTTAGAGTAAGAGGCTTTTAAAGGCAAAAACCAAATCTTGTTATCTCATTTGGCAGCTGCAAGGGTAGTTTTGTGCAAGCAAGCAGTTTAACAGTAGCTAAGTGGTTAGCTGGAGCGGGAGGTTGCATGAGCAGGCAGTTTAACAGAATCTAAAATAAGCTAGTTGGGGCATCTTGACCTCCAGTTCCTAGACTAAAGTTGGGTAATTTCCCCCTGGCTTTCTATCAAGGAGATCAAATTCTAGTTAAACCTGAAAGGGCCTCGGCAAGAATACAAGATGTCTTGCCCTGCCATGGTGGGACAATCCCAATGATACCCTAGAACAGGAAATGCATCACCTCTCATTCTAGAGTCATCTGATGGGAGAGTAGTCAGGTCTGGGAAGAGAAAAATCTAACCTGGGTAGAAAAATTGCCTCCTCTGTTGTATTCTTTGGCTTCCCAGCTCCAAGGAAATGTAAAAGGCAGATTCAACAAATTCCTCAGCCTCAGGAACTTAGTCATCCAATTTACATATAAATGGAGACCAGGAGCTTCGGAGAGAAAAGATTTGGGGAAATTTTAGCTAGAGGATAAAACCTGAGGGGAAATCCAGAAGAGAATTCCCTAAGAAAGAGAACTGAGAGTCAGATCCTGAGACCCACCTTCATGTGTCACATACACCCTTTGTGTCCACGTGGCCAAAAGCTGAGTGGCATCCCACACCTATGTTTCCTGAGATGGACAATGTGGCAAGGATGGCCATGACAGGGTCAGAGGTGTGGAGCCTGTGTTCTTCCAGCTGCTGTCCTGTTGAGACCCTCCATCAGCGTTCTGGGATGGGCACTGCCACCACCTGTGGGGGACCCACCCCCGCTTTTCCCCCAGGGTACTCTTGAGCAGGAAGAAGTGGGAAATATTTAGATAGACATATAGAGGAGAGAGACAGATAGAAACACAGGATAGCCTCGGGAGCCTGGGTCAAAACCTACCAACCCCTTCTGTTTCTGCTAAAGGGCCTTTAAAGAATGCCAAGGGGTGGAGCAAAAGACCTCCCCCTTGCTAGATCAAAGCACACCACACAGCCAAGTGCAGACCATCCAAACACCTGGTAACCACACACATGATCAATCCATCCCCTTATGTAGCCCTGCTGTGTAAGGCAAGCTAAGATCTCACTAGGAAACCGCTGTGGACCCCAACAACCACCTCCTCATCTTGACAGAGGAAGAAACTGAGACCTCAAAGTAGCATGCTCAAGACCTCCATGAACAAATTCTGCCATTCTTGGAAGGACAAGAGCAGCCGTCACTGCCTCCTGGGGCTTGAGGCTGGAGGATGGGACCAGACGTGGGCCCATGAGTTGTAGGAAGGTTAACTCTGAGACACAGCCACTGCATGTAGACTGCCCATGTCTGCCCTGGTGCAAACCAACTCCAAGAAACAGGAAAACCAGACACCTACGACACCAGAGAAAAGTCTGTGAGAATGGCATCCTTCCCTGAACCAGAGAACCCAGCTCCTGAGCCTCTCTCTCACCTTCTTCCACTCTGAAGCAGGTGTTAATCCCAATGGTGAGAGGACCACTACCACATTTTGAGCCAAATTTGAGCCAAGCCTGGTTTTTATTGATATGCTCCCAAAAGCTGGCCAATGACTGCCTCTTAAATCAGGTTAAAGAGAGCAGCCCCAATCCATTTCTTGGTCTCTTCTAAGCAGTGAAATCACGAGTAGTTTTACAGAAGAGAGACAATGAGGCAGTAAGGAAACACAGGAAAAAAAATCTCAAAAAATCATCATGTGGTTACCCCCATGTGGTTAGGGAGGGGTGGGGGGGGTAAAGATAGTCTCAGAAACAAGTCAAGGTCATGGGTCTAGGAAGGTCACGTTCCAGGATCCTGAGAGCAACTGAGCTCTTACAGTAGTAAATAGAAACTTATTTTTAACAATACAGCACAATGGCTCCTGGCTTCAAGGGATGGAGTCAGGCAGATTCCTCATGGGTACCCGGCTTTCCTTTTCATTCTTAGGAATTTCATGCTTTCACTTCTGCCTTGTTCAGTTCATGGTTTGAGTCACAAAGATGCTGGACATAAAATCACAGAACCCCAGAAGCCCCCACTGGCAACAGACTGGCCTCACTTAGCTGGGGCCGAAGGAGTTCCCCAGGCTGGGCCCACAGGTCTCAGGACCGCACCGGAGAAGTGTCTCCCCTGCTGGGGACCCTCCCCTGCTGGGGACCCTCCCCTGCTGGGGACAGTCAGTACAAATCCCTCTCTGGAGGCCTATGACGGGCAAATTAAAGAAAGGGTGTGGTTTCAGCTCACTGACTTCCAAACACCTTCCCAGCAGCAGAGATGTTTTCTAAGTAGACAAAAGCCTAGGGGAAGCCAGACTGACTTCCCCGAAGTCCAGGAACCGGGTAAATTCAGACTCATTGCTGACATACCCGCTAAGAAGTTGATTAATGAAAAATTGAGCCCAGAGGTATCTGGCTGGATGGGTATGCAGCAGCTTTGTTTTCATTTTGTCTTTAAGAACGTTAATACCTTCCCCATCAAGGTTATTCCTGTTATAAAACTCCAGGTCTGATGGAGACTGAGTGGTGATGCCTCCTCTAATCCATCCCTTGAGCCTCTGCCCACACCCCATGCACGCACCTCTCCAAACATCAGAACACATAAAATGCTTCAGAAATTCCTGCCAATCTAATGGTCGATTCTGTTTGAAATTGGCTCTCCCTGCTGTGGTCCAGTGTTCATCAGGGGCCCCAGACACTTCCAAAGACCCAATGTTTGAGCCAGAAAAGATCTTAGAAATTCCTCCGTGGAGCCAGCTGGGCTGATGTGCACCAATGATCCCAGCACTCAGGAGGGAGAAGCAGGAAGATCAAACGCTCAAGGATATCCTCGGCTATGTTTGAGGTTAGCCTGAGCTACATGAGACCCTGTCAAACAGAAAGGAAGAAAAGGGGGAAGGGAAGGAGGCAGGCTGAAGAGATAGCCCAGCAGTTAAGAGCATCTGCTCTTGCAGAGGGCCTCGGTTCAGTTCCCAGCCCAGACATCAGGTGGATCACAATTGCCTAAAGCTCCAGTTCCAGAGGATCCAATGTCCTCTTGGCCTCTGCAGGTACCTTCACATGTGGGGTGCACGTGCATATACTGAGGTGCACACACACACACACACACACACACACACAATAATAAATAAATAAATCTAGAAAGAAAGCATGAAAAATGTTTGTGCTGCCTCCTGGTTTTGCAGGAAAGGAAGGGAAGACCTGCTCCAAGCGGGTCGTGGGTTAGCGGGAAAAGCCCAGCCAAGACCCATCAGGCCGGCTCCCACTAGTCAGGCAGGGTGCTGCTCCAAGAGCTCTTTGCTACAGGACTGGAAGTCGGGAAGCCTCACTAGTTCAGGGAAGCAGAAGGCCCAGTGTGGATGAGTGGGCCCCACTCTGTACTGTCACAGCATCTGGGGCCTCCGTCAGAGTTCAGCAAGCCAATTTAGGATTAGGACAGTCTCTTGTACCAGAAGAAAAGAGAGAAAGGAGTTGATCCAGGCTGAGGTCCTGCGGTGTGCTCAGAGGTTTCGCTTCCTTGAGGATTCACAGTTAATCTGGGGTGGTGTGTGCACGTATGCTTTATAGATAAGTAAATGAGAACTTAAGGTTTGTTCCTGATCACACAATAATCAATAGCTGAGCTGGGTTTCTAGAACAGGTCATCCAGTGCCCAGTTTACAGCCTGCCCTGCTTCTAGCTCAAGAGATGGAGGAAAGGTAAAATCTAGAGTTCCTTCAGCCAGACCCAGGACCAGAGATTTCATTCATTGAATAAGGGGATTGCTGCTTATACTGACAAAAGACAGGCTGGACCACGCCACAGACTATGGTAGGGAAAGAGACTGGTGGTGGAGAAGGATCCACCCCGAGGGCACACAACAGAAAGGGCGCTCTGTTTGGAGGCCTGCAGCAGGGAGCCGGCTGGGCCGTACCCAGAGCACGGGCAAGACCGGAAGGCCACAGGGTCTGGGGTTCCAGGGGAGCCACTATCAGTCTGGTTTCCCCGAGTGTGCTTCTCATTGTGTAAACGAGGGTAGTGTCGTCCAAGGAGGTAAGTGTGAGAAGCTGTGCAGGACATTTTCAATCATGCGGTCCCTGCCATGTGAATGAGGACCATGCCAATCAGGGCAGTTCTGATTGGTCAATGAGACTCCAGACTGGAGTCTGGTCTGTGCGAGGCTCACAGGGTGGCAAGAGGTGAGGGTTTTTCTGTTTGGATGATGTCTGAGACAGGTGTGTAGAAATTCCCTGGTGGGGACTGTTCCCTTTTTAGTCTCTTAATAATGAAATCCTCCTCTACCTCATGACGGTCCATAAATAAGATTGTCAACTGGACAGAATCTAGAATTACCTGGGAGATGGGCCTCTGGGTATGCCTGGGGGACATTATCTCTCTTGCCTTGAGGTGGGAAGACTCACCCATGCTGGGTGACACCATCCACCTCCTGAGGTCGTGGATTGTGTGGGTAGAGAAAGGGAGCTGCTCCAAGCAGCTGTGGCCAGCTGCTCCAAGCTTCGGCTGCCTCGACTTCCCTCCCATGACCGAGTGTAGGCTGAACCGTGAACTAAATCCCTTTCTCCTTTCAGTCGTCTTCGTCAGGGTGTCTGTCACAGCAGCAGGAAAAGGAAGACAAGCCTGAAGTAACCTGTCTACAGTTGACGGCTACAGTCCAACCATCAGAAGACTGACCAATGTGACAAGCAACAAAAAGGCTGACAGTTCAGGAAGAAAATACAGATGACCTGTGGGCACATGGGGCAAGTGATCCACTGATTAACCCCCAGGGAAAGCAATTAAACCATTGGGATTATAGTGACAAAGCACTTCATTAATTACAAGGGGACTGGGCACACTGCTCAGAAGTTAGGAGTACAAACTGTTCCTACAGAGGACCTGAGTTTGGTTCCCAACATGCCCATCAGGTAACTCACAACAGCCGGCAACTCCAGCTCCCGGAGACCCAGCACCCTCCCCTGGCCTCTGCGGGCACTGCACTCATATGCACACACTCAAACACACAGGCGCACGTGCGTGCACGCGCGCGCGCGCACACACACACACATAAATTAAAGTAATAAAAATAAACCTTTAAAAACGAGGAAGGCCAACACCACCAAACGCTACTGAGGCTTGAGAGCAACTAGAACTCTCCTCCAGGGATGACGGGAATGAGGATACTGCAGCCGCTTTTGGAAAACAGCCTATGAGATTTTTATAGACCCAAATACGCATCAACCTATGACCTAATAATTCCCTGAGGTGTTTACCCAAGAGAAACGAAAATGCATAAACCTCAAAAGGATTTGTCCAAAACCACTCAGCACTGAGCTTTTCTTAATAACCTCAAATTGGAAACAGTCCAAATTATTTTTTAGTGGCAGAACAGATAACCAGATTGTAATACACGGACAGCGGGCGCCTCCCGACAACGCAGAGGGAGAAACCACTGATGTCGTGTGGATGAGGGTCGAAGCCGCTCTGCTCAGCTGAAGCAGCCCTGCTCCAAGACAGATGTGCTGAGCGATCCCACTGGTGTGCCACTCTGGAACGGACACATCTTTGTGGTACCAAACCCCAGAGCAGTACTGCCTGTAGTTTGTGTGGAATCAACTGAGAAGAAGCAGGAAGATGGTGTGCTTTGATAAGGACATGTGTTCTACCACTGTAGACATGTGCCAGTGGCATGGAGTGCGTGCTTAGGGCTGGCATGCATTGCCATCCAAACTAACTCTAAATTCAGTATGTAAGAATGGAGTGGATTAATAGACGGATAAGAGTTAGACTGAGGGAAAGATTATGTAATCAAACAAATAGAGCAGGCTATTAATTATGAATCAAAATGGTGAGTGTCCATTGTACAACTTCTATGCTCTTTATAAATATTTGTGAAGTGATTTTGGGTAGAAAGACATGAAAAATACATAGGTCCACTGTGGTTTCACACATGGCTTCCAAGGACTCCCCTGGTCTCTCCACTTTCATGAGTCTCTAGGAAGTTCCACCTGTTTCCCCTCGCAGGTGACATTTCTGACTTGAGATGAAACAGTGTTTCTCTGGATGCCTTTGCTTTTTCCAATGGGCAGCCACAGTAACCATCAGGTCCATGAAGGCAGGACCATGTCCATTTCCTGGCACCAAGGCACACTCACACACAGCACAGATGGTGGAGCTGTCCCATCTCCATTTCCTTAGCCACCGAATGACCAGCTGAGATACAATCTTTATCTTCTTTTCCTTTCCTCCTTTCTCCCCCCATCTTACTTATTTTGTTTGTCCCTCACAGTGCCAATTCCGAACAAATACTCAGAACCCGCGTGTTGAATCCAAAATGAAAACAGCTTTAATGAATACGAACGGAAAACACAATGTATATCCCAAGATTATCCACTTTGCTGAATAAAAGCATTTCAATGAGAAAATTGTTGCTGCTCTTTAGATCGTGGACGGTTCCTAGTTGGGCCTTTTGAAAAGCAGTAAAGAAGGTAAGAGCTGCTCTCTAAGCTCTCGCTCCTTATGATTCAGAGGGCATTAACATAATAAGGCTCATCTGCAGCTGTTAACCTTGCTGCTCTTTGTAGATGTGAAAATGTGGCCCAGAGAAGTAAAGAGACTCGCCTATAGTTACCCAGCAACTTCATGACAGAGCAAACGTTAGTGGATTAACTCACTCAGTGGGATATTTTCTGGCCATCCAGTCATCCTCAGCACCCACATGGCAGCACACACTGTCTGTCACCCCGGTTTTAAGGGATCCAACACCCTCTTCTGGCCTTCTTCAGCACTGGGCATGGTACACATACATACCTTCAGGAAAAACACTCATAATACACACACACACACACACACACACACACACATTTTAAATCTTTAAAAACATATTATTCAAGATGTTTACACTCTTTTCTATTACTAAATTGCTTAATCCTCCAGTGTCAACTTTGTAGATGGCAACATGATGTCACAGTGTCATAGGGTTGAATACACCTGAGTCAGTCACTAGATCCCAGCCTATATCTGGAGAGATATGAACCCCCTTCTTATGTCAGCCACTTTCTTTTGATCCTCTGTTACAGCAACTTGACCTGTATTGTTACCCAGACAGCCCTGAAGTTCAGTTCATATTGGCTATAAAGAGACTGTTTCATGTGTACATGTGTGTGCATGTGAGTGAGCATGTATGCATGTACATCTGGAGGCCAGATGTTGACATCAAGTGTCTTCCCCCTCTGCTCTCCACCTGATCTTTTGAGGCAGTCTCTCACTTCGCCAAGAACTTACCGGATTGGCTAGACTGGCTGGCTCCAAGAGTCCACTTGCCTTTATCCCACCCTTCCCATCCCAAGCTAGAGTCACAGGCTTGCGCCACCATGCCCCGCTTGTATGTAGTGATAGGGATTCAAATTCATTTCCTCCAGCTTGCAGAGCAGGTCCTCACCACCTGAGCCATTTCCCCACCACTCAGGAGTCCACTGCTGTGATCAGTAGGTCCAACCACAGGTGAGTTCACCTCACCCTGACCCCTCAGCGCAGGTCAAGTCCTGCGGCTACTGTTGCAGTTCTTAAAGGCTGATGTGTCGCCAACCAGCCCCCCAAGGGTGGCATGGCTTTGCAGGGTGAAATGAAGACCTCACAGGTTCTGATTCTGGACAGCAGGAAGCCTCGCTTGTGATCAACAGCAGGCTTTGCAAGGCACAGACATCACAGGGAAGGCTGGACTACTGAGCTGCAGGAAGGCAGCAAGGCAGGAGCAATCTATACGGGTGTGTGAGAAATGGACAGCTCCTACGGAGCACCCATAAATAAAGATGAGCTTATTTTGCAGCAAGGAGGTTGGAGAAAAGCTGAATAAATACCAAGGAAAGCCCCTGTGAGGGAGATTGGAGAGATCCGGGGTGTTCCGAAGTCTTCTCAGAAGACCTGGGTCTTTGCCAAAGCAGATGCTAGCTTTGGGGTGGGGCCAAGACCACAGACCTCCAGTTGAATTGTCTCTAAACTCTGGAGTTTCCCAAAGTGGGGTTGCTGAACATTCTACATGACCCAGAGCTGCTGTGAGCAGGAATTATGTCTCCTGCCATCTCCCCCAAACTTGGAACATAATCAAGAGGTCTTCCAAAACTACTCACTGAATACACGCAAAGACAAGTGAGCGAGAAGCGACCTTCTCAGAGTTCCTGTGTTCTGATTTCAGTGCTCATCTGCCTCCTCTTTCATTCCTTTTGGAGGGCTCCACAGCAAAACAGCGATGCTGGAGCAGTAGCTTTAAGGAACATGTCCGCTGCCAGTGCCAGAGTCTTGACTATGAAACATCTTCAATAAACATCTGTCAAATTAATTAGTCAATCAACTCAATTTCCCAGTAAATTGGGACCAGTAGACACGTTTGCCCATGAGAAGGGCATTTACTAAAACAAACAAACAACTTATCTGTAAAACAAGAACTGAAGTCCCCAGAGGATGAGGACTATCTCCCTTCAAGATGAGGCACTCTCAAACAGAAGCTTCCTGAAGAGAAGATGTGACCCCTCAGAGCAGGGCTTCTTGAGGACAGGCTGTTCTGCCCACCCCAGAGGAAGCCCACCCCCTTACATGAGCACGCTTGTCCCAGCAGCCACAGCCACATCCTCCTTCCGACAGCTCCTTCTGCTGATGACAAAGCTCAGCCATGTCACATCCATGAGCGTTTGTCACGTTAGATCCTGAATATGTTCAGTACTCATAAATACAGGGACGAAAAAAAGTGGAAGAAAAAAATAAGAATAGCGGGAAATAAAGGCCACATTGCGGCTAAGTTCACTCCAGCAGGGGCTCTCAGCCTGGAGGGAAAATTCTAATGCTTGCACAAAACTTCATGAATAATAATTTCTGAGAGGCTCAACATTTTAAACACTGTTTTGTTTTTTTTTCCTCTTCTCAGAAACACACCTCTAGCTACTGTTTGTGGTAATGCAGAAGCGGATGCAAGGTGATTACGTGTGCTTCCTGGGTAGAGGGAGGAGCAGAGAGGCAAGTTGTGTGGGGGTGATGGGCAGAGGTGGGTGGGCTTCAGCAACAGTTCAGAGGAGACGCAGGAGACCCAGAAGGCCAGAAACTGAGGGCAGAAAGACCTCATCATCACCTAGAGGAGAGGCCTGGCGTGGACTGTGTCTTCTTCCTGAAGACCCACAGACCTCATGACCTCAGCCCTCACTAGCTATGGCATCTGGAGCACAGAATGCTGTGGTGGGACTGGGACCCAAAGCCAGCTATTCGCCTCAAGGTTCACGTCAAGTGTAAGAGTGGGAATTTAAACTCCAAGACGTGGAA
>CABHPH010151127.1:5198-29481 GCA_902168325.1 Peromyscus nudipes | reverse complement strand
TGTGTGTGTGTGTGTGTGTGTGTGTGTGTGTGTGTGCGCACTCATGTATGCTTGTGTACACTTGTGTGGAATCCATAGGTTGTCTTCATGTATCTTCCTTCATCTCTCCACCTTATTTTTTCAAGACACAGTCTCTCACTGAACAGATTCGGAGAGGTTGGCAGGAAAAGGAGGTCCAGGTAGGTGCTTGTGTGGGATTACACATACCCAATCACAGTACCCCAGCTTTTACACCAGTGTTAAAGATCCACACTCAGGTCCTCATGCTGGCATAGCAAACACTTTATCAAATTTAACAAATCAAGCCATCTCCCCAGCCTCCCAAGTTATCCTCTAGAGCAGCGGTTCTCAACCTTCCTAACACTGTGACCCTTTAATACAGTTCCTCTTGTTGTGCTGCCCCAACCATAAAACTATTTTGTTGCTACTTCATAATTCTAACTTTTGATGCTGTTATAAATCATAATGTAAATATCTGATTAAACAGGATATCTGATATGCCATCCCCATGAAAGGGTCATTCAACTGCTAAAGAGTCACAACCCTCAGGTTGAGAACCACTGCTTTAGAGGGTCATTCACTTGCGTTCTCTTCCTAGTTTCAAGGACTGGTGGGCAAACTGAAGAGCTCACAGGAAGTTTCTGATGGTCTGGGTGGTCCTCCCTCTGAGCTCCTTGTAACATATGGTTCACAGGAAGTTTCTGATGGTCTGGGCGGTCCTCCCTCTGAGCTCCTTGTAACATATGGTTCACAGGAAGTTTCTGATGGTCTCGGTGGTCCTCCCTTTGAGCTCCTTGTAACATATGGTTCACAGGAAGTTTCTGATGGTCTGAGTGGTCCTCCCTCCGAGCTCCTTGTAGCATGTGGTTCACAGGAAGTTTCTGATGGTCTGGGTGGTCCTCCCTCCGAGCTCCTTGTAGCATATGGTTAAGCCCAAGAAAGCGGAAGTCAAGATGCTGCTCTTTCCATTTCCTTTCATTTCATGTTAAGGAGACTGAGGCTCAGGGCAGTTTAAAAGGTGAAGTAGAGAGAAAGGCCCCAGGTATCTGGATTCCAAGACAGCCCTCTCCAGGACACCTCACTGGCACCTCCAGGGTGATACACACAGCCACTCAAGCTGTGTTCACTTTCGCCTCCCTCAAACCTATCCAACCCACAAGTCTCAAGGATCCTTGGTTATAATGGTGTCACTCTGGTCCATATGCTGGCTTGAGTGTGGCTGCTTTAAGAATGAGCATCTCACCTCCTCCATGAGATGCCACCCATTGTTTCTCATATATCCTCCACAGGATGCACACAGAAAGGAATGCACTCAGACGAATCTAAACAGTGTCCTAGCAACGGTGGTTGACATGGATAGGCTCTTCCTCTTCGGAGGCCCTGGACTTGTCAACTATCAGAGCTTATTTTATCCTCCCAGCAACCCCTTTAGAAGGGTGGCATTACCTTCACTCTCAGGGTCCATAACTGAGAGCTCAGGCATGTGGAGGTTAAGCAACTTTCCCACAGGGACATAGAGAGGAAGCTTCCCTGACAGAGTATGAGCATGGGCCACTGTACTCTGAGCCCTCACTCCTAAACCCCACATTAAACAGCCAGCTTTTTGTGTCTGTGGATTTAGTCCACTCTGAATCAAAAACACTGGAGAAAAAAAGTCATGTCCACACTGAACACATACAGGCTTTTTCTTCATTATTCCCCAGACAGTCCAGGATGTCAGCAATTTGCGAAGCACTTACCTAGTGTTGGGTATTGTAGATCTCAGATAAAAAGCAGTGACTGAAAGTATTCGGGAGGATGTGCATGGGCTACATGCAAATGCTGTCATTGTGTACATGGGACTTAAGCATGATGGGATTTTGTTAGTGATGGGGTTCCTAGAACCACTCCCCTGGGGATGCAGCATACGAGCCATGACTGCGTGTTTACTTCTGAATAGCTCCCCATTCATTCATTCATCCTCTGTGTGTGTGGCGGGGGTGTGTGGGTGTGGGCACACATGCATTCAGAGGCACATGGAGGCCAGAGGTTGGTATCCAGTGTCTTCCTCAATTGCTTTCCACATTTTTTTTCTGAGACAGGGTCTCTCCCTGAACCTTGAACTCACCAATTTGGCTAAGATGGCTAACTGGCGAGGTCCAGAGATCCACCATTTCTATCTCCTGAGTGCGGGGACTACAGATGCACGCCACCACACTGTACCACCACACTGCCCCACACTGTACCACCACACTGCACCACCACACTGCACCACACTGTACCACACTGCACCACACTGCACCACCATACTGCACCACACTGCGCCACCACACTGCACCACACCTCCTTTTACATAGGTGCTGGAATTGAACTTGGGTCCTCAGGTTTGTGTAACTAACACTCCACAGACCAAGCAATCTCTTCCAGCCAATCATTCTTAATTTGCATATTTTACTGAATACCAATGTCTCTGTTTTTGTTTTGTTTTGTTTTGTTTTCCTGTTGCTGTGATAAAATACAAACACTTAAGGGAGAAAGGGCTTATTTTGCTCACAGTTCCAGGATACAGTCCATTGTTGTGGGGAAGTCAAGGCAGCAGGGACTTTGCAGTAGCTGTTAGAACAGAGATTAACGGATAAACGCATGCCTGCTTACTTGTACTCAATTCACTCTTACACAATCCCAGATCACCTTTCTAGGGAATGACGCCTCCTAAGGTGGGTGAGTGTACATCAAAGAACGTAATCAAGACAATCCCCCACTGACATGCCCACAGGCCAACCTAACCTAGACAGTTCCTCACTGAGACTCCCTTTTCAGGCGATTCTAGACCGTGTCAAGCTGACAGTCAAAAACAACCCTTACACTAACTATTTCTAGAACATGGTGTTAATGCTCCACAGACACCTGCATTGTCACATCTGGACTGTAGCATGGGGGCTACAGTTAAGACAGGTGACATTGTTTTCCTAAGGACCAGAATTTCTACCCATGCAGTATTCATCCACCTTAGTCTGTGTCCACTTTTGTTTAGATAAACCCAGCTCAGCTCAGCCCCTCCAGAGGGCAGCGGTAGCAGGAACAGGAGGCTCTGGGAAAGAAGTGGAATTATTAGAGTTACAGCTCTCTCGCTGCAAGGCCACTCTAAGCTGGCCCCCAGCCATGGCCATCTAGCACATATGGAAATCAAGAAAGGTCATAGATACTCTCTCTGCACACTCAGGTGTGCGGGCAGACCACTTCCTTGTATCTTCAACCAGCCTGTTAGCATGTTCCTACGTTCTGTGGGAAATGGGAACCAAGTCGGAGTCCAATCCAGCCCTCCATGTCTGACCCCCTGTTTCTGTCTTTGAGAAAAGCCATGCATCTTCTCGGGGTAAGGTGGTGATCTTCCTGGTCTGCTATGGTTTGAATCTGAAATGTGAAATCTCCAAGGTTCATGTGTCAAAGGCTCGGTGGTGAATTCATGAAACCTTGGAAAGCAACTGGGTCATAAATGCTCTGACTTCTTCAACAGGTTAATTCATAGTCTTCCAGCATGGGCTTCAGTGTCTCCCTCTGTTTTATGATAGGAATGAGTCTCTAGTGCCTAAGACTCCTAAATTCTGGATGTCTTTAAGGTCCCAGAGGAGCTAGAGGCCATTTCCTGACATACTTAGAGGATACAGCCCCTGTGTGGGTCATGACAGGTCTGGACCCGGTATGTGCTTCTTACAGAATCAGCAGCTTTGGTCCCATGATGACTTTTGTCAGTCTGATCAGAGATTGATGTAGTCCATGTAGCACCATGGGCTGGAGGCAGCCTCTTCCTGACTTTCCTGAGCCTCACCCCTGTAGTCAGACACAAGCAGCTGTGTCCCGGCTCCAGGGACGCCAGGGCACCTACATCTCCTCAGAGTCTCCAGCACTTAGATTTTTACAGGCATGAGAAGGGCCAGGTTTAACGTTGACACGGAGGTTCTGAGGACCAATTCCTTTCTCCTCTGAGTTCTCTCTTCCTCCTTCCTCTCCCCGCCCCCAGCTTGTTGCTGTAGAGAACTGGATGCTTTCCTTTTATCTCTACCTTGAGTATTCCAAGCTCTAATTAAGTTCATTTCTGCCTTTTGATTTGAGAGGCCTTATCAGGAATCCTTAACCTGTCTGAACAATATGTGGAGTTGGCCGGTACAGGACCTGCATGCTAATTGAACTTCATTCAAGGTCTCAGGCAAAGAAAGTGGCAGGTCACCATCCTGTTCCCCAAAGGAAGGAGCAAGGATGTAAGAGAAACTACTGGGACTTTCATGACCGCAGGTTCCCAGTCACCTGGCAAAGTGCCTTGCTCAGCAAGGGAAGTATGAGGAAGGAAGAAGTGATTCAACGCCTCATTCTGGCCCCAGATACACATTATCCAGTGCCCAAGTGCAGCTTCACGGCTTACTCTCTGGATTCCTGGGGCACGCCTGGTGAGCGCGAGAGAAGACTCGGCCAAGAAGGGCCAAAGCAGACAACCCTTCCTAGGAGCTAAGCAAGAAGGAATGCTAAAACCTAGGTTCTAACCCCTCCTCTGCCAAGCCAACTAAGTCACCTCCCTTCATGGTATCAGTCTTTACCGGACCCACTCAGAACTGTAGCTCTGTAACACAAGGAGCCCTTGATTCTTAGTGTCCAGATATCAGCAGCTGCGTGAAGCACCAACTCCCACCTTCCAAGGAAGCTGCCATTGATCATTTAGCTGTTAGAATCCATGGAAGAGTTCACCTGTGAGGAACACAATTCTGAAGGGCTGGGCTGTAGCTCAGTTGGTAGAGTGCTGACCTAGCACACCTCGGATTTCATCCCTAGCTCTGCAGGGCACAGTGTTTCCTGCCTGACATCCCAGCACTTAGAAGGAATGCTTGAATCAAGAGTTCAAGGTCAGCCTAGGCTCCATGTGACCAGTTTAAAAAAAATTCATAGCTTAAAAATTAATGTAAACTATTGAGTTGTGTGATACCTGCACTTTTCCAATTCTAACAATTTTAGCTTCTGAATTCCTAAAAATGAGGTTGGAAAGATGGCTCAGTGGTCAAGATTGCATATTGTTCTTGCCTAAGAACCAAGTTTAGCTCCCAGCACCCAAGTTGGGCAGTTCACAACATCCTGTAACTCTAGCTCCAGGGGAATCTGATGCCTACGGCCTGCACAGGAACCTGTACTCGGGTGTGCAGACACGCCTAACTTAAAAATTAATAAAAATAAGTCTTTTGAAAATTATGAAAATAATACCCTGGCTCAATGACCTCTCTTAGTCCCCAGAGTCAGGGGTCCATAAATATATTACATTTCACTTCTTAGCTGTGTTTCTGAGTTCAGGGGAGGGGGATGAGTCTATAGAGCAGTATGCATTCCCACCAGCCATGTGCATCTTTCACAGAGGCTGGTGGAGCTGGTACAGATGCTGGAGGAGGAGCTGGGTATGGTCCAATGAGCCTATCCATGAGGGCGATCATAGCCCAGTAGGCCTAGAACCCATTTTTGAGATCCAGACCCAGGAACAGCTTGATCCTGTAAGGGGACAAGATCCTGTGGGACAGAAGGGAGAACATGACATGGGTGGGTGACCAGAAAGGACTTCTTGTAAAAACGGCCAGGAAGGCGAGGCCTGTGAGGTCAGGAGCGAGCTGGGGCAGCATCCCTACTGACAGACTCTGGGATTCTGGACCCATTCATGCAAGGCAAGCCTGGTAGAAAAAGGGAATTCTGATGGCTCAATTTCAGTGGTGCCTCAAACCAGCCTAGAGCCAGTTACAGTCAAACAGAAAACACTAGACCCCTACTAACGCCTGCTAGGTAACCACTCCCTCCTCTCACCCACACTTGGGACACTACTAACCTGAACTAAAAGCTTAGCGTGGAAAATTACTGACTATTGGTGAAATTATTAAGGCCACTCCATGTAGTTAAAAGGGAGATTGATTTAATGGCTTTATTTATTTTATTTATTTTATTTAAACTTACAAATGAAGGGATAGATAGGTTGTGGGTTCTGGGAAAGATGCAGCGCAGTCCGGCAGTGTTCTCTGGAGAACTCTCCTCGGTCTACCT
Source organism: Peromyscus nudipes (assembly GCA_902168325.1). Classification (NCBI taxonomy): domain Eukaryota; kingdom Metazoa; phylum Chordata; class Mammalia; order Rodentia; family Cricetidae; genus Peromyscus; species Peromyscus nudipes. The sequence continues at coordinate 23,436 of CABHPH010151127.1, read as the reverse complement.
CCAGCGTCCTGGGTCCAAGCAGGAAGAGAGCGCGGCGCCTCCCGATCTCGGGTCTTCAGGGCCTTGTAGGTGTGATAGTTACTGAAGCCTCAATGGGGGTTGGAACTTCCAGACCAAAGCTGGAATGGCTACCCACTACAACTGACAGCCAAATTTGCCTGCAAGGTCATGTGCCCAGTGAACTTTAAAACAAGCAAAATGTAAAACAAAGAGAAGAACCCACACATGTTTTTGTTTTTTAAAAAAAAGAGAGTGACAGAGGAAAAGACAAAACGCAGATGTCGAGGAAGATTGCCCCTCTGGGTTCCTCAGTAGGCAGAAAGAAAGGGGACACTCACATTAGGGTTTCCAACCTGGTCTCTGCACTCGTTAACATGCCTGCTATTCCAGGCTGATACCCAGCCTAGCAAAGCTGTAAAATAAATGCCCAGCTTTTGCTACTGTGAGTCGCAGGCACTCTCATTATGGAACGAAGATGCTTGTGTCTCATCCTGGCACACCTGACATGAGTAGGTGTTTCCTTCCTGTCCTTCAGTAGGTGGTCTCACACTCCTCTGAGATGCAGAGCAGGCCCTATGGGACTCAGCATGGCCTCCAAAGGAATGAGACCAAGTAGGAAAACATCTTAACCAGGCTCATTCTGTCAAACTGGTTCTCCTCTACCAAGAACGCATAGGATGGGGAAGCTTTGAAGATGGAAGGAAAGTAAAGAGGAGATGGGGTCTTAGCTGGCTCTGCTGAGCAGGCTGGAAAGAGAAGGGCCAAGCAGTCAGCAAAGACTGAGGCCTAAGCTTGACAGGCACTCTAACTCTTCCAGTGTAAACTAGACCACAGAGCACGGGAGACCAAGAGGGTGGCTGTAGACTACAGGGTGAGCTTCTTCTACTGGGCATTCCATAGCTGCTCCCTCTCCTTGCCAGTTCGCTCAAGCAGGACCACCAGGCTCTGTGACCATTCTGGAGAAGGTTTGGGAGCAGATGAGACTGCTTCTGACTTGGGGCTCAAAGGGGGTACCAAGACAGACTGTCTTTTGGGATACGCGATTTATTAGAAGGGCTATTACCACCTGTTGTAGGACAAAACTTTTCCTGGAAAAATGCAGCACATATCTACTCACCCCAGATAGCGAGCCCACAACAGACCAAAGCAGGGATACCACCAAAGTCCAGCTTGAACCAGTGAGCTTTACTGGGGTCACTTATAGAAGCAGATTGACTCACAGACAGCTGCATCACCAAAACCCACCCCAGCATGGGTGATAGCTCACAGAGCTGGGAACCTGGAACACACCGCACAGCCTATAGGTAGCTCAACAGGTTGGAGAGCGTCCTTTCCAGGTGCCTCGGTTGGTCTAAATCTCTTCTAGGCAGCTGGTGTGGTCTGAGCGTCTTCTTTGCTACTCAGATTGTCTTAGAGTCTTATTTGCAACTTGACTTTGCTCTTCTGAGAAGGACTCTCTGCTTTTATTGCTTACTGTGGCAGGAAGGGGCCTGGTGAATCTGCTCTGTTTCAGGGACTTCCTGAAGCTATTTTGAGTTGTTTACCTCTCTGCTTAAGGAACTTCCCTGCAGGATATATGTTTCATCTCAGAGGAAACTGTTACACAACAATGCCATCTAGACAGACAGGCAGGCTGTAGCACGGCAGGCTCTCTGAGGAAAGATCAGGCCCACGTGGGAGAGCAGGAGACCCTTCTTAAAGGTTTCAGAGGAATGGGGGCAGTTCCCTGCCCTGTGGTTGATGACTAGTCTACAATACTTGCTTGTAGCCAAGCTGTCTCTGAATCAGCTTTGAGCGTGGGAGGACAAGAATGTAGAAAAACAAGTCACCAATTTAGTTCTGGAAACCGAATGAGTAGCTTTGAACTGTCACCTACAACCAAGACGTCAGAGCTTCACAAAGTGGTGTGGCCCTGGCTAACAAAGTGGGCTCTCGCACCCGTGGGATTCCTCTTTCTAAAACAGCTCTTTCCAGCCTCCCTAGTCAATTCCCTCCTTGACTCTTCATACCTAAGGGTAGGAATGGCTCTGAATATAGAATCGTCTTCTACAGTGTCTCTGCTTTCCCCTTGCATGGGCTCCTTATAAAATTCTGCCAATTTCCCACTCTGTATGTGGAGTGTGTCTTCTGCCTGGGCCCTGTGATCTGAGCAGTCTGTGCTTCCGCCCCGGGCGGACAGGGCCTGGGGCACTGTGTCCAGCCACATTCTTATCCTGGCTCCACCCCAAGTGGATGTCCCTTTCCATCTCTCCCAGGCATTATTGTCCCCAACCCAGCTGCTATTCTCTGAGCTCTGTCCCCGGCCGCGCGTCTTTGTGTACCTGTCCCTCTCATTACAGGCGAACACAGTTGGCTCACATTAATGAACAAACACAATGGTGCTTAAGTCCCGACAACACAGCTTTTATCCCGAATTTCCTAGGTGCCTGGCTGTTTTTGAGCTGAACCAAGTTGATCAAGGAATTAAAGAAGGATTAAGCAAGCTGGAAGCCGCCTGCTAATCCTGCAATCAGACAGACCTGCGCGAAGCCATCCCACCTCCTTTCTTAAACTATGATCATAAAATAATGGAGTGACTGGCTCTTTTGTTAATTAGAAGATCAGCAAAAAGCGGGTCAGTCGGGTGAGCACATCTGGGTGGAGGGAAGGGAAAAGAAGGGGCCAAACAATCCGCAGAGACAGGTCTGTTCTCAGGGGAGCCAAGTGCCTCAAAGCTGGCCAGGGTGACCTTTGAACATCAAAGCATACACGTACATATATATTATATGTATAATTGTACTTACACTTGTATTTATTTGTATATGGGAAGGGTGCGTGTGTTCACGACACAGTGCACGTGTGGAGGAGAGGACAGCCCCAGGAGTCAGTCTCTCCTTCTACTATGTGGGTCCCTGAGACAGAATTCAGGTCATGAAGCTTGGCCACAAGTTACCTGCTGAGCCAACTCATCAGCCCTCAGCATCTAAATCTAGCCTGGACTTCAAGCCTTTCTGGCAGCCTGAGTTTCCAGCTGCCTCCACAGCTGTTCTCTTTGGTAATTGGGAAGTCGGTGTCAAAGACCAACATTATTTTCTCCTCCCAAACTCCATCTCCAGTAAAGTGCCCCACAGGATACAAGACACCATGGTGGTGGGGAGTGCTGGAGAGATGATTCTACTGTCAAGAGCACTTGCTGCTCTTCAGGGGACCTGGGTGTGGTGGCTAGCACCCATGTGGCAGCTCATGACCTTCCACCACTCCAGTTTTAGGGGACCCAGGGCCCTCTTCAGGCCTTCAGGACACTAGGCATGTACACAGTGCACTTACATACATGCAAACAAAACACTCATATGCATAATTTAAAAAACAATCGGGGAGGTAGAGGCACAGAGGAGAGCTGGAGTGCTGGGGATTCGGATCAACCCAGACCCTGGAGTGACTTTCAGTTTTGCCACTGAGTGCCTGAGGGAGCCTAAGTAAGCAAGCCTTTCTCTTCTGTTTTTGTACATGTGTTTGTGTGCGCATGTGTTCACATCCTTATGGACGCTGGAGGTTGACACTGGGCATCTCCCTCTGCCATGCTCTATTGTTAGAAGAGGAGCCTGCCCGTTATGACAGTGGTCCTCCTAAGGAGCCAGACCCCACAGCCTGAAGACATCGACCCACGCCTCCTGCTGCTGCTTCCTTGGGACATAGAGTTAAGAATGGTCCTAATTCATAGTCTTAACCAGTACCTGACTCCTCCATGCTCTTTGTCATACATGTTGTATTGACCTAAATCATGTGATAGGAAATGTACCACTACTCCCTTAAAACATGTAAAAATGTTAGGATCTCTATCAGCACTGCCGTTGTTTATGCATCCTTTCTAAGAAAGACATTCTCACAGCAGACTCCCAGTGTGCTTGCTCTTACAACATTCCTGCCCCCCTCCTGTGCTGTTCCCTGAGTCACAGCTACAGGAGCCATGACAGAAGAGCATCCATTGGGCCTGAGCTCTTCACAATCCATTGATCTTTGCACTGTGGCCCATTGTAGTTCTCTGTAATGGTCACCATTTACTACGGAGTGCAGCATCTCTGATGAGGGGTAATAACTACACTTGTCTGTGGACGTAAGGATAAGATTTAGAATGTCGCCAAGGAATTGTGCTGCTCTAGTAAGCTGACAAAGAACTACAGGCAACGAATAGCTGTTGAAAGAGGGAAAATTAGTCTCTCCCAGAGATGAGACTCCTGATTGGTTATCTAATTCAAAATGTACAGCCCTGAAACAATATACACACAAACAAGAAAAAAATGGAGCCAGCACATGTGTGTGTGTATGTGTGTGTGTGTGTGTGTGTGTGTATGTGTGTGTGTGTGTGTGTGAACATTAATACTCAAAGAAAAGGGGGCTATCAATCTGAGAGTGGAGAGGACAAGGGAGGGGTTGGAGGGAGGAAAGGAGAGGGGGAAGTGATGTAATTCTATTTTAATTTAAAACATAAAGGTAAATAAATAAACGTATAAAAACATGATATTTCCTCTGCTCTTGAAATTACTTGGGGGAATTTCTCGGGGGAATTTTTTCTGAAGAACTTCCTCTCACATACCGCTCACAGGGTCTCAGTGCCCCCCTCTTTCCCTCCCTCCCCTCCCCACCTCACTCCTCCTCCCCAGGTTAAGCCCCGCCAGGTCTGCCTCTTGCACGTATCCTGCCAATCTCTGTCTGATGCGGCCTCTCACTTTGAGGCCAGGAGGGACAGGCCTTTCTCCTTTCGGCTCTTCCTCCTCCTCAGCTATGTTTTCTGAGGAAATTATTGTCCGCCTCCTTCCCAGATGGACTGCTGCTTTATTGCCTATTATTACTGTATTCAACATCTATTTTTCAGAGGTTTCTCGCTGAACATAGAGTGTTCCTCCATGACTATACCTAGAACCAATAAGACCCAGAGATCCTCCTGACTCTGCCCTCCACAGCGCTGGGACTGAAGCATGCTCCATCACACTCAGTGCTTTATGTGGGTGCTGGGGATTTGAACTCAGATCCTCGAGTGTGTGCATCAAGCACCTCACTGACTGAGCTTCATCCAGCCCTAAGCCTCCCTTCCTTGACTCTCCCTTCTCATGTGTGAAATGGTTCATATGGTTGCAAAAATAAAGAAAATGGCCTGACCTGATTCTGGAACATACTGACTCAATCCATGCTGATCCCTTCCCTTTCTTTCCTGGGCTACTTTGATGGCGTTAGGATCGTAAGTCTGAGTTTCAGGGACACTTCTGAGATGTCCAGATTCTTGTGGCCTGAAACAAAGAACAGGACCAGGGAACACGTGGAAAGCAATTATTATGTTATTATGGAATAGAAAGGCACTCAAGAATGGAAGTGGACCAGAGAGCTAGGAAAGGGCCAATACTCAAGAGCCGCGGGCCATGAAAGTCCCGTTTACAGATCGTTTGCAGTGTGTGCTTCCTGCTACACACGGAGTCCAAGGCTTTTCTCATGAATGCTCTTTGGTTATACAGAGTTCAGACATTCTGAGTTTTTCTCTGCTGCCTGACTTCTTTCTTTCTCCTATCCTTTCTCCATGGCCACTGGGATGAAACCACTCTTGAGACTAGATTCCCACCCACCCACCTCCATTCAGCATGAGGCATCTGCTTCTGAACTGCTTGGCCATGTTGCTTCAGCTGTTTCCTGGTAACAGGTTCCCCCAGTCCTTCCATGCTCTCTCTAAGGGAGCACTCCTGAGATCCTTTTGTCCCAGGGCAGGCCTGAGTCTTTCTTTTTCTCTTTTTCCTGAGGCGACTCAATGGCCACTGTCAACCATGTGCCCATTGAGAGGAGAGACCTAGAAATATGAAGCCTAGACAGAGAAGTCTCCAGCACCCATATTCAGTCATCTCTGGGGCACCAGAGCCTTCCTCTGCTTCCGGGAGTTCCCTGCCCAGCAATTTCTTGTCATTCTCCTGGTCTTAGTTCCAAGCCGAAGCCTCTTGCTCAATGTGATAGTTAACTTTAACTGTCTACTCTACATAACCTAGCACATGGGAAGAGAGTTTTAATAAGAAATTATCCAGTTCAAGTTGGTCAGTGGGCACTTCTGTGAGGAATCTTCTTGATTGCTGATTGAGGGGAGGAGGGCCAGCACACTGTGGGCAGCACCATTCTAGGTCCCGATTGGTATAAGCATGAAGTAAGGAAGCAAGGATCTGTGTGTTTCTTTTGTCTCTGCCCTTGACTGTGAGTGGGATGCTTTAAGTTCCTGCCTTGACCTCCCCACAGTAACAGACTAACAGACTGTAACCAGAAGTTCTGAGCCAAATGCACACTTCCCTAAGCTGCTTTTGTGTCAGGGCATCTATCCCAACAACAGAAAAGGAACGTGGTGTGTCATATAACACGGACCAAAAGCACTTAGCAGGGTGGGGGTGGGGTGCAGGGCTTAGTTCAAGGGAAGCTAGGGTCGGAACTCAAGGCAGAAACCTGGAGGCTAAAACTGAGGGAAAGGCCATGGAGGACCACGGCTTATTGCTCCCCACGGCTTACTTAACCCACTTTCTTCTGCACCCCAGGACCACCTGCTTGAGGTTGGCAACACCCACAGTGAGCTGGACCCGCCCACATCAATCATTAACTGAGAAAATGCCCCGCAGACTAGCCCACAAGCCAATCTGTTAGAGGCAGTTCCTTAACTGAGGCTCCCCTCTTTCCTGGTGACTCCAGCTGTGTCAAGTGACAAAAGCTAGGCACATCTGGCTTGCAGAACCCTCCTGGAGTCACTTCCATCCTTCCTGTGTCCAACAGGACTCTACTGTCTCAGACCCAGTTGTGTGTGCCTCTCTGCAGAAAGCCCCCCAGCCTCCCTACAGCTCTCAGGAGAAGCAGCAGGGTGGTCCACATGGCCCGGCCTCTGGACCGGGGCCACTTGACTGTCCAGGCTCCTCCTGCCAGCACTTCTGTCTGCTTTGGGCCTTTGTCCTCACACTCCAGAATGCCACTTCTAGCTGTTTCTGCTGCTCGTGCACCCTAGAACACTTCTCAGAGTTTGCAACTCAGGAGCAGCTTCATCTGGTGACCCAGCTGCAAGCTTCCCTGAGCCAACCGCACTCTTTCCAGGACTTTCGAATTGTTTATAATCGGGCATTGTTTTCTATCGTTGTGTTGACCCGGCTGCCTCAGCAGATGGGAAACTTCAAGAGGACCCAAACCACAACCACAGCTCCCTCACTCACCATGCTATATCACTTCTGCTTGGGACAGTGCTCAACAATGCTTGTTGAATGGTTGAGTAACTGGGTCTCCTTCCTTCACCAAGTTTCCCTTTCTGAATGCTTTTCTGTCCCAGTCCCTGCCCCGAAGACTGTGGTGCCTTCTTGAGTTACTGCCTCCACCAAATCCATCTTTGTCCTCTCCTAAAAACAGCCACTCAGAAACTTCCCAGGGCTCACTGGGGTTACTGCAACTTCCCCCTGCCCTCTGCAACAGCCTCTGGCCCCCACTGCTGCCCACCATCCCCATGAAACATCCCCGTGCCTCCTTCACAAGTCCACCCCAGCTGTCTCTCCTGTTCGCAGGCTCTGCCAACCTTCTCAGGCTGCCCGTCTCATACCTTCTACAAATCTCCATCCAGAACCATCAGCCTCCCTGTCCAGCTTCCCTCATTAAAGTCCCCAGGCAGTACGGCCCCTGCCTCACTTCTTCTCCTAGAAACCCACTGACTATATTTAAATTCAGACCTTGCTTCCAGACATTTCATAATCACCATAGCTCCTCACAGGTCACCAAGCCCTTTCATAAGCATTATTTGATTTGATCCTAAAATCCTTGCTCAGGCAAATGCTGTAGCAAACATCCCGACTGCAAAGACAGCTTCGGAAGGGGGGTTAGCCTAAGGACACCGGGGGAAGGCCTAAGGATACAAGTGGAAAGGGTATCTCTCAGTTTCACCGTGGAGGCTGGTCTCACGGAGCCTCAGAAAGCTCCCAGCGGGCTCCCTGGGATATCTGTCTCTTGATCTCTCTTTTTTCTGTCTCTGTTTCTAGTCTCCTCCCTGCAAATCGGCTTCCTCTGCATTGGCATAACCTAGTCTTCCTGGTGCCACTCTGTCCCCGACACTGAGCTCCACACTCCAGGTCCTCACCAGCCAAATTCCTTAGGTGCCCTCTCTGTTCCAGTTCTCAAGAGAAACGCCCATTGGTTGCTAGGCAGCCAGGTCAGGGACTAGTCTGAGTCACGTGCCTACCCCTGGCACGGTCAGCTGCAAAAAAAGGGTCGCACTGTTCACTTCCTATTCAGGAAGACCAGGGTTGGGGGCAGTGAACTGAACAAACAAGGGGGTCAGTGTGTTGTCTTGGATACGAAGGTCAGCACTTGAGTGATGTCTGTGTATAAATGTGGGCTATGGTGATTACTAACCAGAACCTAGAACCTGGAACCTTCGATAGACAAAGGTTTTAGAAGAGTGCCCAGCACAAAGCTGCATCAGCTTCCATTGTACTAGTAAACATACACTGTCCAGTCTCCCTTCGGCCATTAGCTGCGAGAAAGAAGGAAGAAAAACACCACCAACAAAAAGCCATACCCTTGACACAGCATAAAGTCACCAATGTGGAAGAAATAGTAAACACAGAAGAAGAGTTTGCGATCCAGCCTCCACACGAAGACTCTAGTGAGGCCGTGACTAACGGCATACCCCCAGAAGGATGCCTTCACCCAAAATAACCCAGAACCTCACACCTCTGAATACAGAGACAGTCACGAGTGCTCAGTCACTTCACAAGGAACCTTCCCCAGACTTGGGCATGCCTCCCCTCAGACTGGGGCTCCCTAAGGACAAACTGTATCTTGCCTCAGACTGGGACTCCCTGAGAATTAGCCATATGTCTCTCAGCCTGGGGCTTCCTGAGAACTGGCCATACCTCCCTCAGCCTGGGGCTTCCTGAGAACAGGAGTGTCTTCATCTTGGCTGCAAAGACCCCAGTGACAGACCACTTTTCCACATCAAACTTAGAGGCCTCCGGACTCCCATTTTCCCTTCACTCCTGGTGTCCGGGGCTGGGCCAAGGTCCCATCTGATAAACTGGCCTTTTCCCGTCTCCAACAACGAAAGTGGCAAAACTTCTCCACGCTGATTCCCGCCTCTCTGATTGCTCCGTGCTCCATTGTACGCATTTTAATCAGCGTTTTACATTTTACAAGTGCATCTCAAGACACTCTGGCAAACGTCCCATCTTTGGAAACTGCAATAAATAAATAAATTCTTCCCAAGAAGATGGCAACCAACAACCCTGAGATAATTGGTGTAAATCCATCATCCCGCCCCACTCTTCCGTCACCGGAGAGGGCACGTGCTCCTGCAGCTCTTCTGGCCTCCTGAGGTCCCTTCTCAGAGCTGCAGCCTCGGCCTTCATGGTGTAATCCTCTCCCGTCCTTCTCCTTCCTGTTCCTTACCCTCTTTCTTTTTCTTTCTGTGTGTTTCTGAGATGGGCCTGACTACGTAGCCCAGGCTAGCTCCAAACTTGGGACATAACCGTGCATCACCACCACACCTCGCTCCCCACATATTTTATCAACCCTGTACTCTGAACCTACTGTGCTCTCGAAGTGGGTGTAGAAAAGTGTCCTTGGCCTTATGACCAGAAACTTACTGACCCAAATGAAGAGCTCGGACTTCCGCTGGTCTGAGTGCGATCATGGCATTGCTACTGTTCTGTTGCTTCCTAGGTGATCCAATTTGGAAGACAGATGGAGAACCACCTCTATAGGAGCCCAGAGACCCAAAGTCATACGCCTGAGCTCTGCCATTGCTCAGACATCTGTCCCGCGTGACTGACCGTGGGTTCTCCAGGCACTGTGACCCCGTCTGGCCTGCTCAGTGTTGCATTCTGAGAGCAGCCTACAGCCTGGTGTGCAGCAGATGCCCTGTTACATGTTAAGTGTTCAGTGAATACACCTTTTCACAGGAGCCCTGGATGTCCCACAATTTCATCCTAGGTCATTCTACTCATTAGCAGTGATTTTGAGCAAATCAACTCATCTCCCGAAGTCTCAACTCCTGCATCTTTAACAGGAGGACAGCATCTGTACCTCTGTGAACAGTTGTGTGGATTAAGAGATGTGATGGCCAGGCTGGAGAGGTTCAGAGCGCTTGCTGCTCTTGCAGAGGACGAGAGTTCATTCAGTTCTCAGTATCTACTTCAGGGGGTTCAGTTCACAATCACCAGTAACTCTGGCTCTGGGCCATTCAGTGCCCTCTTCTGGTCGCTTTTGCCACCTGAAAGTGTGCACACACACACACACACACACACTCACACACACATACACACATACTCACACACATACACATACTTACACACACACACTCACACATACACACACACACTCACACACACACACACACACACTCTTAAAAAGAGAGAGTTGTAACTGTTTGGGCTATGGAGGTGGCTCAGTGGGCAAAGTGTTTCCTGTACAAGCTTGAGGACCCGAGTTCTGATCTGTCACAAAAGCCATCTGTGACAGTGTGCACTTACGATGCCAGTGTTGGGGGTGGAGATGAGAGCATCTCTGAGTTTTGCCTGCCAGCCAGTATAGCCCAAGTGGCAACCTTCAGGTTCAGTGAGACTCTGTCTCAAAAGCAGTGAGGCAGGTCTGGTGGGATGGCTCAGCAGGTAAAGGCCACGTGGTAAAAGGAAAGGATAAACCCCACAAGTTTTCCTCTGTCATCCACATGTATAAAGACATGTAATAGAAACATTTTTTTAAATTATGAGGCTCAGAACAGTAGAGGAAGATATCCCAATGTCTAGCCTCCCCACCATGGACAAGCACCCCTACTCCATCATCTACTTCCCCATGTGCTTGCACAGCCAGATACCAAACAAAAGTATTTTAATGGAGTGTAAGTGTTAATCCTAAGCCAATTTAGAGCCACCCAGGACGGGAACCTCTGGTGCTGTCTGAGGATGCTTCCAGAGAGGTTAACGGGGAAGGGAAGATGCGCGCTGAATGTGGGCAGCTGGGGGTGCAGCCCCAGACTAAAAAAGGGAAGATGAAGCTGCTTCTTCTGTCAATGATTTAGTTAAAGTAACAGGAAAAGGTAACTAATGCAAGAGTCAGAGTCCCCCTTCACAGTGCACGCCAGTAAGTATACAGTGTGTCCGTGGTACCCACCAGCTCACAGTCACAGGGACTTCCTCTGCTCCCTGGACATCTTTCTGGAGCTCAGCAGGTGATCCGAGGAGCAGAAAGGGGCACCATGACCCCAGAATGCCATTTGTGTTTATACTTCAGTTCAATTACTCTGTGACTTTGAACATGTCTCTTGACCTCTCTGAGCCTCCCCCCCCCACGCACCCCAAGCAGCTGCCCTACCTCTGCCCTCCCATGCAGCTGTGGCCCTCTAGATCAGAAGGAAGTCACTTTGCTGACCATAGCAGCTGCCCTAAACTTCCGAGTAAGGTCTGACCAGCAGCAGCCAGCCATGTGTGCTCTTTCAATGAAAGACAAACACACAGAAGCAGCTGTGGAGAGAAAAGTCCCTTGATGTGGCAGCCCCTGGAGACTTCCTGTTCTGTCAGAGCTCTGTCCCCAGACACAGCCTGTGGTGTGAGTCCGACCCCGGCAGATCTCTCCACCATCTGCTCTGGGAGTTCAGAGGCAGGTGAGGAGTCCTGTCTGTCAGTCCGGGTAGGACTGAGCAATCACTGCGGTGGGATCTTCTGACGGAATGGAAATGGGGAATACTGGGCCTCCTGCCCCGGTTCCCAGGAACTGCTGGGTCAGCTTCTTCTATTCTAGAAGGAAGGTAAATTTCTGGGATATGGTGATATGGGGGAGGAAGCAGAAAGCAAGCTCCTGAGATTTTCAATAGCCAGTCTCTAGGTAGGAAGTGCTTTCTACCCATCCAAGCCTCTCCCAGTCTTGCTGTTCTATGGTAGACTATCTGCGGCACAGAACTGCACATGCTCAGTGTACAGCTGAGACTATCTCCATCACCAGGGCTGTCACTGCATAAGGCTAGCCCATGGCTCAGAGTCAGAGAAGACAAAAAGATCAGAGCCCAACGTTGCTGATAAAAAAATCATATATTTACTTATTTATTTTATAATATTTACTTACCGTGTGTGTGCATATATGCCATGGAACTTGTGTGGAGGTCAGAGGACAATTTGTGGGAGTCGGCTCTCTCCTTCCACTATGGGGGTCCTGGGAATCAGACTCAGGTCCCCAGCCTTGGCAAGAAACTGAGTTATCTCACCAATATGGATTTGCTTATTTTTAGAAAAATTTAGTTCAGCCATGGATAATGCAAAGCCTGTATTTCCTCACCTAACGGGGACAAGAGCACCTACTCCATAGGAGAGCTGACAGCGTGAAACCGAGTCACCTGGAACGCACTTGCTTCGGTGCCTCACCCATTGGGTGTGCATGGAAGGATGGTGGAGGTGATGACGGTGATGGTGGAGGTGATGACGGTGATGGTGGAGGTGATGACGGTGATGGTGGACATGATGAAGATGATGATGGTGATAGTGGATGTGATGAAGAAGATGACGGTGATGGTGGAGGTGATGAAGATGACGGTGATGGTGGAGGTGATGAAGATGATGGTGATGGTGGAGGTGATGAAGATGATGGTGGAGGTGATGAAGATGATGGTGGAGGTGATGAAGATGATGGTGGAGGTGATGACAGTGATGATGGTGGAGGTGATGATGAAGATGGTGGTGGTGGTGATAATGGCATCTGCATCTATAGTAAGTCAGCTTTTTTTTTTTTTTTTTGGTTTTTTCGAGACAGGGTTTCTCTGTGTAGCTTTGCGCCTTTCCTGGAACTAACTTGGTAGCCCAGGCGGGCCTCGAACTCACAGAGATCCGCCTGCCTCTGCCTCCCAAGTGCTGGGATTAAAGGCGTGCGCCACCACCGCCCGGCTTGTAAGTCAGCTTCTTGATGGTAGAGTACATCACAGCTCATTCAGTCTCTTCAGCTCCCAGCTGGCAGACTACCACACCGATGAGGGGCTGGCAGACAAGAACATTTAGGGAGTTAAGTGGGAGGGCCCGGCACACACAGCACACATCTTTTTAGCATTACCCTGGAGGATTTATTCTTGCAAACACCGTAATTAACAGAATGCCTCCTCTGCTCCAGCTCCCAGGCACCTCTGTGCACATCTGCCTTCTGTGAGGAAAGAAAGGCCAAGGCAGTGATGGCAGCTGTGCAGGGGAGCCCAGGGTTGCAGGCTGTGAGCCGTTACCTCGGCAGACAAGGGCATAATTAATCCACAGTGCTCTCCTTTCATTAAGCCTTCACGTTTATACCTGACTTAACTTTTCAGAGTCAGTTAAGGCACGTGGGAGGCTCTGTCTGCTGCAGGTGACAAGAGCAGCTGGGACAGAGGGTTGGCAGAAGGTGGGGGCCACACTGACCATCACCCAGGAGCTGCAGGAGTCCTAAGCTTCGGGTGTGTGCAGCGGAGCTGGGCTTGGATTTCTGAGAGTCAATGTGCACCAGGAAGGGGAGCTTCGAGCTGGGGCCCTTACTCCTGGGCTGATGTGCCAAGAGAGTACAGTACATTGAAGTTGTAGCCCGGGACAAGGAAAGCTCAGGCCAGCTTAGGCCTATGTTGACCCTCTGCCAGCTACCTGGCTTCAAGGGCCTCAAGTTTTCCCTGGGGCTGGGTTTGTGCAGCTCCCATGGTTGAGAAGGGACACCTGTTTCAAAAGCCAGGAGAGCTGTGGGAACTGAGACACAGGCAGACACACACAAACACACACACACACACATGCATGCACACTCTGGCTCTCAAAGGCAATGTTCTGGTTTTCTTCAAAGAAACCCTGCCTCGATTCAGTTCCCTTCCACTGAGCCCATGGAACTGCGCCTTCCAGAAACCAGCGGCAGGCCTCCTGAGCTCTAGGAGCTGGCAAGTGCTGTAACCAGATACCAAGTGACAGTAGCTGCCCTGCTCACCTCCTGAGCAGCCTGCCCATGAGCCATTCCGCCCATCCTCAGGATGATCACAGAAGAGGGAGCCTTAACCCCCTCCACCACCCATGCTCACCAGAGAGTGTTCAATTCTCTCCCTTGCCTCCCCAAGGAAGCTCAAGGCATTGACCTCTCTTAAAGCAGCCCTCCTCCACACCTACCCCAAGCTTCATGCCAGAGGTGTGTTGGGTGTGTGGGTGTGTGTCTGGGGGTAGTGCCTCCAAGGTCTCCAGAACATACTTGGTGATCTTTGTCCTCTAGTGTTTTAAAATTTTGTAGGGGAGATAAGCCAAGCCAGGAGACATGGCTGGCCCCCAGTGTGATGATGAATACGTTGAATGATGGCTGATACAGGCCAGAATGAGTAATTGACATCAGACTCATACCCAGTGGGGGAAGGAGGCTATTGTAGGGTGGCTCTGAGTCATCAGAGATTTCTAAGGCAGACAGGATTTGGACTTAGCCTCCGCTCAGCACATACATGGGATGCTAGGCTCAGAGCTATGGGCTTGACTTCCCTCCTCTCTTTTAATCCACACAAGAGAGGGTAATAACCACCTAGCTTATATGTGAGGAGCCAAGCTCAGAGGTCAGGGAACTGCCAAGGCCATAGGCCAGGGAGGGACTTTTAAGCCAGGCCTATGGATTCCTAAGCTCTAGCTTTGAAGTTTAATGTTTTAAGGCTTCCTTCAACCTTGAAAAGATACTCACTAGGAGGGAGGCCCGGAAGAAGCTCCTGACTCAGGTGGGAGACCCAGCTATGGTTTCCAGACTTTTGTGGGCCATTGTCTCCTAAGCACTGAACTGTTCCATGGGGCTGAGAGAAGAAGGTGAGGTCCAACTGGGTCGTCAGTCCAATATGAGCAGGTTTGGAGGTCATAAGAATGGGCCCCTCCCCTTCTCATACTCAACCTGTGAAACCAGAAACTTGAAATGGAAGGACTCTGGCCAAGTGTAGGATCTGAATGAATCTCTAGTCCTGGGTGGAGACAGAGCATTTTGAACTGCTCAAAAGTCTGTAATTTTGTATCTAGAACAAAGACATACTGTCCCCCCACCTCCCTGAAGAATTAATCCAATCACCCAGGCAGGAAAATGTCCCTCCCCCAAAGGTGTCTATTGCAGAGATTTAAGGAACTAGTACAAAGTCCACCTAAAATACAGGTTGACTCAGTCGTCTGCTGAAAGTGCTGCCCTCCATAATAATGAGTGGTTGTTGTCCACTCTCTCCCCATGAGAGCGTTTTCCTCTCTATGGTCCGAGTGACCACTGGCCAGGCTCACCCTTGGGGCCACCTCATTCTAGTCTGTAATAAACTGTCTTCTGCACATGGGCTCCATGTCTCATCTGGGTTTATTAGGCTGAGATTTCGAGGACTGGGGAAGCAAACGCAGGCCAGGGCAAGTCCACAGCAATACTTGGGTTTCCCAGGACCCACTCTGGGAAGCCTGAGCAGTCTTCAGCTGGAGGCAGCAGAATGCCCTGTAATCCCTTCGACTTATTATTAGAGATCCCGTGACTTGCTGAGCCAAAGCTTCCCATCCAACTTCAGTCAACAAACATGTGCCCAACAGAAAGTGCTAGAATGGTTGAAGGAAATCCTCTCCTTCAGGAAGATTTTAGTGTTCTAAGGCTGAGAGACAAAATAAACAACATAAACTACATATACCCACATACATAAATGGGACTTATTAGAGTGGCTTACAAGCTTGTGGTCCAACAAGTCCAACAATGGCTGTCTACCAACAGAAAGTCCAAGAATCCAGTAGTTGTTCAGTCCTTGAGGCTGGATGTCTCAGCTGGTCTCCAGTATACCCCAGAATCCCAAAGAAGTAGACTGTGATGCCAGTGAAGGAATGGACTTGTCAGTACGGGCAAGTGGGTAAAGACAGAGCAAGTTTCCTTCTTCCACGTCCTTTTACAGGCTGCCACCAGAAGCTGTGGCCCAGATTAAAGGTGGGTCTTCCCACTTCAAATGATTGAATTAAGAAATAATCCCTCACGAGTGTACAACTGCTTGGATTTAGTTAATTCCAGATGTGGTCAAGTTAACACCAAGAATAGCATCACGGTGACCAAGGAAAAGATAGACTGTGTGAACCCTCCTGGCAATGTGACATCAGCCCAGGAGGAGAAGACATGCCTGTTGAGAACATGGAAAGTCATGGTGTGGGGGTGGGGGTAGGGGGTGGGGTGAATTCAGTTTGTGTTTGAAATTACAGCAGGGTCAAGGTTAGAGCAAAAGTGCAGAGGCAGGGGTGATAGGAAATGACGTCAGGGGCAGGGGGGACAGAAGGAACTTTCATATTCTGTATTGTAAGGACACAGTACTACTTCATGCTGAGGAACGGGACCTGCATGTACCACTACAGACAGGCACTTACACTGTACCGCTGATGGTTTCTTTGTTCTGAGTTACTCTTTGGCCTAGATGGAACCTTGGGAGGAAGGCAGGATTTGGTGGTCTTGGGAGGATACAATACTGGCAGGGAAGTGCCAGACACCTTAAACAGGGAAGTACCAGCACCATGAATGCCAGGCAGACAACCTGACCAGAGGGATCAGACTATGGAATGATTAACTCCCTCGGTTCAGACACCCTGTTAAATGTGCGGGCAGGAGATGGGGCAGGGAAGGCAGATATTCTGGGATACTGCCCCTCTGAAACCCCAGATTTCTTCCCTGCTCTCTGCCCATGGTGTTTCAGTCACAATGAGGCTGCTGTGGTGAGCAGAGCAGAAGCTAAGGAGCCTGTGGTACCCACTGAAGGGCTTGGGCTCAGTCCTCCAGAAGGACTTGCAGTCCCGAAAGGCTTGCAGTGGGTCCAGTCTGCATCACTTACAGAAGCATCACTCCGGCTACCAAGCTTTTCATTGACTAAGACTGAAAACAAGGAGGATAATGAGCAGGCTGCTGAGTTTTCACCTAAGCTGTGGTGAGAACCCAGATCAAGACATTGGCAGTTCAGCTGAAAGCAGAGAATGAAGTCAATATAGTCTAAAAGGGGACCAGGGGTCTGGAGAGAAGTCTCAGTGGTTAGGAGCACGTACTGTTCTTGCAGAGGACCCACGTCCAGTTCCCAGCACCCACATAGGTGACTCACAACCACCTTCAACTCCAGCTCCAAGGGATCCAATGCTTCTAGCATCCACAGGCACCTGCAATCACATGCACATACCCTGTACTCATGCACCCTCACTCATGCACGTGCACACACATAAACACACACATAGTTAAAAGTAAAAGTAAATCATATATTTTAAAGGAACAAGATGGAGAAGCCTTGGAGGGAGCAGAAGCGTAGCTGAGTGGAAGGTGTGTTGGGCCCTGACCCCCGTTCCTTGAGTAGCTGTTGCCTTGCTTGCTGACCTTGATCAGATGTCCTCCCTATGCTGATTCCCTGCCGATTTCCTTCCTCCTAAAACAGCTTACCAGAGGTTCCTTGTTTGTGTATCTGGCTTTTGGTGTAAACAGCTAGGATGCAAGAATGTAAAACATCTGTAGCGAACTTCTGCCCTCCGGGGTTCTCCCACTGTGCTGTAAGCCTGTAAGGCCTCCTCCCTCCTTTAATAAACGATATTCTACTGATTCTAATGACCTGCTGTCTTGTCTCTGTTTTTAATCCTCAGCCCCTCCCTCGGACATGGTGAACGGGTGTTCCTTTAACTAAGCTTGGGAGGCAGAGACAGATTGGTGGGAGGTCATTTGGAGTTTTGTTGTATTTTTGATATCCAGTGACTTCCGGAAAGATGCTCCTGATATGTACTGTCATGATTGCGACTGTGTTGACAGCTTCGGGACACATGGACCATGAATGAAATCATCCGAGACAGAGGAATGGAGAGGTACTGTTCGTTGGCTACACTGTGGTCCAGTGGCAGCAAGCGAGACAATCTAGAGAAGCTGCTCAGAGGCAAACTAAGGAGATATGTTATGAGGGCCTGCAGGGGTGGAGGGACCTACGCATGCGGTCAGACAGTGTCTCAGCATCACAGTTCCCTGCAATAATTGCAGCTGAGCATATGTGGTTAGTAACTACCTGGCCTTGAGAGAAAGATGGTCTTTCCCCGGATCAAAACTGCTCAGTACTAGCACCCATCCTAAACTGACATCCACATTTAGTAGCCGGGGCTTGTTATGGGTAACTCTTACTGATGGGATAACAGGCCCCCCTTTAGGCAACTTCACCTCAAAAGCAACCCCAACTCTAGGGTAGTTTAAATCCAGTGTTCCAAAGTCATACTTACAGCCCAACTTGAAAGGACAGCCTGCCTCCCCAACCCTG
>CABHPH010151125.1:0-31382 GCA_902168325.1 Peromyscus nudipes | reverse complement strand
TGTGTGTGTGTGTGTGTGTGTGTGTGTGTGTGTGTGTGTGTGTGTGTTTGGTTTCAACTCCTCTCTCAAAGGACTGCAAAGTCTTCAAACTCAGGACTTTAGAAGAATTTACGGAGAGTAAAAAAAAACTATACATATATGTACATGAGTACATACATACACAATCTTTGCACATCCTATCTCTCTGACACACACATCTACACTGACATAGCCACCTCTCTTACTATTTCTTTTTCCATGGGATATACCCCAACATTTTTAACAGCAATTAACCTAACATTCTCTTTGGAAGTTCATCACCAACTGGGGCCATCATGAGCTGGGGTCCTTGCTGAGAGGACATTTACAGATAATCTACCGCAGAGTGCTCACTTCTCACTCCATCTTAGTTTGAGAGAGCTTTAGCTCTCCCAAGACAGAAGGACATAGCTTCTCTCTCTTCTAACCAGTGCATATCCGGAGAGTCTACAATGTACCTTTACTTCTGATATCACTTTGGGCCCCAATTCCTGATATTCCTCTGTCAAATCACCTGTTATGCCAGGAGCCACGAGTGCCTTACAGACAGGACCAAAGAACGTATCTCTGAGTCTAACTTACTCTTTATGTTTTGCTAACATTTTGCTATGGCTTATCTTTTCTGTTTCTCAAAGACCTCCTTAACTATGTTTTTTTTAAAGAGTTTGCAATCACACTTCAACTCCTCAAATTGAATATCTAATTATTTATTTTACAAATAAGCTGAATTCCTGATATGCTCTTCAGAGCTTAGCATATAAAATATATTTCATTTTAGGTTCTTAACTATAATTAAGAGATTCTTACAATGTGACAGTAGGTTTGTGAAAAAGTCTAACCAGCTGGAATTAAGAGTAAGCAAAACAAAATGTCAGGGTATGTGGCAGGAGGAGAGTTGGTATCCAGGAGGACTTATCGTATCTATTCTGTCTTCTTACTTGTGGTTTGGTCTAAAGCATGTATTCACATCAAAAGAGAAGTGATTCTTCTTTGAAGAAGAGAAGTGAATTATTTAACATTTATTATTCTATCTTCTTTATTCCACTGAATATGTAGTCTCCAAAAGTCTTGGTATTCATAATTTCACAAATAGGATATAAATTAGAAAATCAACCCAAGAGAAATGCTGCTGCTTTTTTTTTTAAAGGCGGGGGCGAGGGGGAGTCTCTAGAACAGCGATGTCGGTGCCCAGAAATTTTTGCTTGCCATGATAACAAAGTTCCGTTGAGAAGACTGAAAGCAGCATGTCAAGTGCTGAAAACAGCTGTTTACATATTACCACCCAAGGCCTAAGAAGTTGAGTTCTGTCCATCGCCTTTAGTGGTGACTGGTGACATTGAAATATCCGTCTTTAAGATACAGGGGAGACTTTTCTAGGATAAAACCCCGCTCCCATCGGGAGATTAGAATCTTAGTCTTTGATCTTCTTTCTAGTAAACTGAAATTTAACAGCTATCTATTTTAAAAGTTCGGAATAGGGAGCTAAAATGAGCTAAAATGTAAATTTTATTGCCGTTGCAGAGTGATTTTTTTTCTAAGAAATGTAATAATTTTCGTTAATCCGCAAAAGTGAAAACAGGACGGAGGAAGCTCCAGGGTTTCCCAGAATCGGTTCAGCCCGATTTCATGGAAGAGAAGCGTCCTTAATTTATAGATTCTTTCTCTTCTGTAGGAATTGTGGGTGGGTTGTAAATTACTCCTAGGAAACACACCCTTGCATTTTCAGAAAGAAAGAGCACAGAGGGAAAAAACACATTGCTGACCAGAGGTGTGGTAGGGCCCTATTTTCGCTGATGGTGGGAACTGACATAGAAATACTTCAGCTTTCTTTCCAAGACACCCTGAAGGCTTATGGTGGGAACTGATAAACTGAGGGTGGTACTATGTAGGTAGTTGGTACAAAATTAACTAGGACAGGTGATTCTCATCATTTATTCAGAATTTTTAACTTAGCTTTCTCTTCTGGCACTGTGAATGGGTTTTAGAAAATAGTGCATGCCGTATATGTGTACAGGATAAATCAAGTTCCACAACTGATACGTATATCTATGTATTTCAGTTCCTACGGGGAGTATTTCACATGTTTGAAACCAGAAGTAATTTTAAATACTATCTTCAAAATCATGGAAATAAATACATCTTTATGCTATTGCCTGATAGCGCCTCTGCCATTTTCCATATTGAACATTATGGGCCACCTTTGAAATGAACTTAAAAATATACCAACGCAATTAAACAGTCATTTTATCCTTTACAGTTCACAGTGTTTTGTGTGTTAATGAAAAATCTTCTAGATTTGGGTTTCTAAGCATTTCTGTTACATCTTATTTGATCTTCTTAGTAGATGTATTTAACTTGAATGCAAGCTATACAATTTCAAATATTTCTAACAGTGATAGGTAGATTGATCAGTGACAAAGTGTTATATTTAAGAACTTGAAGAGCATTGTTTTTACATATTTGTAAAAAGAATCTTCAGCTAGTTCAATGTAATCCCGATTCTATGACTTTTGAATAGAACTTGGATACTTGAAGGGCAGTTGCTTGGATGAAACTATGTTTTGAGTAAAGAATTACTGAAATTCACTGAACTTAGAACTTGGGAGACTTGGTTAGAGATCACTAATATTGGTAGATTTCATTTTCTTTAATAAAAATGCAGTATCTATTTGCACTTGTGAAGATTCCCGAGAGCACCCACTAAAATAAACTACGCCGTCTTTTCTTTGTAGCGGCTCACCTCGCTTTCTGAAATTATCCAAGATTTATTTTAACCCTAGCCCACCTTCTCCCTGCTTAGAAATAAATAACCTGCTAACACTTGTTGGATATCACAATTCAAGTGTGTCATGTTGTAGTTAAGTTTTCAAAAATAATTTAAAATATTTTGAAAGAATCTACATTTATGTTCCATCACTTTCATGATAAGTCCTACACAATTGGGAAGGTCACCATGACGAGCAGGAGAAGCATTTCAATGATAATCTAAGTATAAGCATCCATCATTTTATTTTTGCGCTAGACAGGAGTGAACAAGAGGACAAGGTGACTTAAATTCACTCCAGCTGTGACTCTGAGTGTAGGCTTTTTTATTATTCCGTCGGATACAGATTTCTGCCCTCTTCCCTCCTTTCCCGACTGTTTCAAATCTATGGTTAAAGTCAGCGATGTCACAGAACAGTAACGGTGTATTCCATTTCAGGAGAATGTTTGTGTCCACTCTTTTCAAGCACGCAACCGATTAAAATGTGCGTTAAAATCATCTGAGGAGTTTTAGAAGAGATTTATAATAATTATTAGATTTACCATTTAAAGTCAGCCCTCTCATGGGTAGAGTTATTCCTTAATATAAAGATAATGTCAATGTGAATTACAACCTTATTTCTTCCGGTGACTCCCTGAAAACATATTAAAGTTGATTTGCTTCATTATACCTCTAGTTGCTTGTATTCATCTATAAAAAGAGATAAACCCACCTCCTGTTATTTATCTGATAATTGGTAAGATTTATGTCACAAATTGTCTCCATGAGTCTCTTAGTAATTTTTACTATTTTTTCATATATTTTAATTATATTCTTTCATTTTCTCCAGTTCCTCCCAGATTCTCTTCACTTCCCTCTCCACCCAACTTGGTGTTCTTTCTCTCTCTTTCTCGACCCTCCCCTAAAATCAGAAAATTAAAACAGACTGAAATTAGTAATAATTAATGGATTTGTTTTTGCATTCTTTGGCATTACATTTTAAGGTTGCATAGAAAGATTTAATATAGAATGCATAATGAAATTTAGTATTAATGTTTCAGGTAAGTTATCAATATTTTCTTCTTTTTCTATCGTCTGTGCATAGAAATTGGAACAGAACATCTTATTTTCCCTTGTTGTTGGTTTTGCTAAATCAAATCCAAACCATTCTTTCAAACAAAGAGGTCAGTTGATATAATATTTGGGAAGTTTTTTTTCCTTTTTTTAAAATAGGAACATCTGTCCTCAGGATAAAATGTCACCATCCAACCATTTAAAATAATGGCTTTTCAATGAGTGTTTCATGATGACAACTTTGGGTCACTGCCTACTTTGGTTCTGATTCAATAATAAGAAGGCCGCAGACAACACCAATATCTAGTCAGAATCATTCTGGAGTGTTTATGCCGTGAATTATTTTCTGGTTACTGGTAAATTGAATCAGAGAGATCTTTAAGATTAGTGATTTCAATCTGATACTGAAATTATTGTACTGTTAATTAAGTAACTAGCTTAAACTATAATAGCATTGATCCACAACCACTGAATCTATACAACAGATTATTTTTGTGAGATCTTAAAATTAGTTTTGATTTAGCTTTGGACTACAAATTAAAACTGCAGAAATCAAGTGAATAAGACTACATGGAAATGGTAAAATTTTAAGAGATTGCTAGCTAACTTTTTTATATAACAAAGTAACAGGACCAATGTAGATTACTTCTTTCAAACCTTTAGCAGCATCTAATTTAATTTATTTGTTAATATATTATAATTTGGTACACATAATAATTTAAATTCAAGTATCTCACAATTACCCATTAAATGGCCCTATCCTGTACAAAACAAAAATTTAAAAAATCAGTGAGTGAGTAAGTACATCACATGATGAGATGAATCAAAGCCTCACAATGAGGGAGAGAGATATCAACTTTCAGTATTATGATTTATAATATGGATAAGATAAAGCATATGTTCTTTCTCCTGGAGACAAGAAGAATTAGTTATCATCAAATGTATTAATTTCTTAAACAGCTTGTAAATACTTAGAGCACATATTAAATTAGTTGCATTAACTCTTTTGATCTTCTAGACAGCTCAAAGCTAACCTTAATATTCTTACTTTTCCAAATGATGAAGATATATGAAGAAAATATGGGGCTAGATGGAGAGATGGTTCAGCATTTAAGAGTGCTTGGTGCTCTTCAGAGACCAGAGTTTAGTTTCTAAAACCCAAGTCAAGTGGCTCACATTTGCCTTAGGAACACTTCCAGGGGATCTAATGCCCTCTTCTGGCCTCTTTAAGTACCTGCACACAGGTCACACACACATACACACACACACACACACACACACACACACACACACACATACACACACAAATAAAAATGTAAACAATAGCTAGAGCTAGAGATTATGCAATTTGTATAGTTTATAAAGTGGTTAGTGCAGAAAGCAAAATTCCTGGACCTAGAGTGTCTGATTTTTGAGCTAGTATATTTAATCACCAGGCTCTGATATTAGTATGATAGGCTTAATCTTATTCTGTGTTTAAGAAGAATATGTAGCCATTTTTTTCTAGTGTCTCTTATATTGGGTAGTGATGTGGGTTTACCCACAGCTGTGTTAAAACACACAGTGAAAACAAGCCATCTGTGGCTGGCAACTGCTACTCTAAGTAGTCCAAAGCTTGTGACTATAAAGGCAGACAACACAGCAGTATATTTTATCTCTGCTTCTACTTACCTCTCACAGATTTTATGAGTAAGAAAAATTCATGTGTGCCCAAACACTCATACACCCACAGCCACAGCCATACACAGCCACGCACAGCTACACAGACACACAGACACACAGACACACACACACACACACACACACACACACACACACACACACACAATACATAACCACCCCTTTCCCACCTAATTACAGTAGTGCCATCAGCAGCATGGGATGTTCTTGAGTAGATTTTATTTTCTCATGCCAATAGCACATGTCCCTCTACACATGTTTCAGAACATAAACATTTCCATGAGACCAGGCCTCCTCCATGGTGTTTCTTCTAGGGCATCCCTTACTCTCATGGTACATGGAGGGAATGATCTGTATTTAGACTTTTTATTGCTTTTGCTTTTTCCTTGGATTTCTTTCTCCTAGCCTCCTGCTAGAGTATCAGTTTCCTAACTGGTTTTGAGTGGCAGCTCACCACTGCCTAGCTGAATATTTTGGAAGTGTCATTTAATGTCTCTAGCTGTTTTTATATATGTACAATCAGCATGATAACAGCATCATGATAATAACAGCTAGCCAATAATAATACTAATTAACGTGAATGGGTAAGAATGAGAATCACACAGCCTAACATCTATAAAAACATCTTAGAATGCTGGTGTCATTACTTCAGGCTGTACAGAAACAGGTACAATCAAGTATCCATCCACCAAAGAAGAGTCTGTTTAATCTTCCTTAGCAAGTACAGGAAAAGTGACTAAACTATGTGGTGTGCATGGAGGAAAGAATCAAACTCATACGAGGCTGAGAACCACAAAAAAGACCAACTAAGCAACTTAGATATTGTCACACTTTTCTCATTGAATGCTGGCATTAAGTGTGACTACATCACTGTCATAGAAGGGAAGCTAGCTCATTACTGGTTAACTGGCAAAATTATGGAATGAATATGGAAGCAAGAATAGCTCAGACTTCAAGGATACAATCATAATAAGTTGGGGTTTTAATACCCAAGGCAATATTAGTTACTTAACCACAGGAATCAAAATAATTGAGCATATTCGTAGAGTCTGCTCCAACAACATTAATCTGATGCTGTTTAAAGCTAAGACAGTCCCTGAAGTGCAAGACTCAATTGCTTTTGAGTGTCTGGACCCACATATTGTGCTCAGAATTCAGAACACTGACGTTTGCCTTTCATATCTGTTGTCTCTATCAGAAGGATCCATAAACTGGAGGTGTATTATTTCCACACCATCTCCTCTAGCTTTGACATTTCCACCTTGAATGATATTTTCATAATTCATACAAATTAGAAGCATTTTTAATAATGTTGAGAAATAAATCCAACTCACAAAAGGGTGTAATAAATAAATTTCTTTTAACAGGGCTCTTACAAACAATAGTATCTGCTGATAGTGTTTCTATCTGGTCAAGGATGACATATAAGCCTTCATCCAAATGGGAGCACAGAGGAAAATTTCAGTTTCAAATCACCTGAAACTGTGGTCATCTGCAAACAGTGGTGTTCACTTGCACACCCTTTAAGGGTGCCTTGACCTGCATTGTGGTGGTCTATTGAAACCTAAAGTCCTTGTCTCCCCAACAATTATCTTTGCAGTCTAGGGTCTGCTGTTAATTCCTTATGCTTAAGTTTTCCCTCTGTCTCTAATACCGTGCTGTTTCTGTTTTCTGTTTCCTCTATTGATTGCCAACTGTAGCCATCTACCTGTAAACATGGACGCGTCTCACAGTCTCTTTCTGTTTGTTTCTCTCCTGCTTTCACTCAATGAAAGATAGGACCTTCCATTTTTAGAATCACTTGCTACTTATGCAGATTTCTGCCTTTAATAGGGTAACCCCCTTCCCCCAAAGTTTGGAAACCAAATCAGAAATGACAGCAACAACAAATGAACCCTCAGTAACAAAATGCGAAGCTTTCGCTCCTAACATCAAATTGCCAGCACCTAGGCCACCAAGCTCCCACCTTTGTGTAACTGTCTCTGTCCTGGTGATGAAAGAGCTAGGGGGTGCCTATCAGGACGGGTGCTTCATTTTTGTCTTTTTAAAATCTCTCTTGTTTTGAAATCTTGGGACTTACATGATTTTTAACTTGGCTCTGTGGTGCATATGGCGTTTGTTTGAATAGAATGCACACATAGCCATGGTTTATTCCTATAAAGTGTTCCATATTATAAAATGTCCAAAAATAGTTTGAATAACAGATTATTTTTCTGTATAGCTTGAATGAGATAGTAAAGAATGACTATTATTTTTTGGCTGTATCCTGTAAGATCAGTTGTTATTTTCAGTGTGAGGACTCTTTTGTTTTTTCAAATGGACTGACTCTTAAAAAAATGCTTGAATATTTGATAACCAAATAAAGTCACTGTTATGTGTTTAACCATTGTTAAGATGGATGCATTTATAGAAAAAAATCAAAATAAATTTCATCGTCTACAAATTTAAATGCTGCAAGATCTCATACAAGAGATTAAATGAATACCCGAGTGGCACATGGGCAATCATTTAGTTTTGCTTCATCTTCTTATATTTGAGGGAGTGAGGTTGAGATCAATGGTACACAGATGGTACCCATGGCAAAAGAATTCTCACTAGATCTTGGGTCCTCCGACTCTAATACAAACCTGTCAAATAAGTCAAAGCCATGTTTTCGGTGAACTCTGTGCCATCTGAGCTCTGTGTAAGAATTAAATTCATTCTCTTGAGTTGATTAAAAAAAACTGGTGGGAGATAAATTGTGCATAGTTCTTTCAACGGTTGCAAACTTGTGCATATTCAAATGTGTTATCCAAGATTAGTGTTGTGGTGACAGCTGTATCTGTAGCTTTTCAGCAAAATCAGTGAAGGGAAATGGCTGGGATTGTGTTGTCCTCACTTCTTTCTCAGGCCTGACACTTCATAATGTGATTAGCAAGAAGCCTGGCTGATCCGCACTGCAATGGTCAGCATCACAAAGGAAGCCGGGACGGATGCTGCAGAGGATGGAAATTACTTGACTTTGGTCCAGGCCTCACCACGATAGGGGCCAATGGCTTAAAACGTCTTCCTGCTCCAGAAATGTATTCTACAGTGTGATCCAGTGTGACCTTCTCCTGTCACAGTCCCCCAATGTTTCAAGTATAAATTCAATTATAATTGGCAATGCAGCACATTTAAAAACTTCATTTCTTTCCTTTTTTTCTGTCCCATTTTATCATCAATTCCTTCTCTTCTTCCTCCTCCGCCTCCCTCATCCACCTCTTTTACAAATGCTGGTTATCACTGCTTGAATTGGTGATTAAAACGTATTGTTGGAATAACACTGAGCCAATGAACTATTAGTTGTGCTCAGCAGCGACCTCAGGCACTATTCTTGACAGCCAGCATCATTTTCTGAAGACATTCAGAATTCACCATGGTAGTATTAGAGAGAAAGTCTTGTGAAGAGACACATCCATCTTTTAAACTTCTTCCGTTCTCTTATAACTCAGCCAGTCATGGGCCCAGATATGCTGGATCTCTTCACTTGCAGATATATTTAATGTCTTTCTCTCTCACTACCAGTAGTTATGGGCCTTTGCTATTTCGACATTTCTGGCAGGCATCTGTAAACCCTGTATTAGCATCCTATTTCTATGTACAGGTCATCTGCACTACCCTACAATTTTTCAGAATTTGCTATTGAAGATGGTTACAATTTCTACCTAGCACAGCAGGTGAATCAGAAAGAAGACAGACACATGTATAGTAGTCAGAACTACCCATATGTGTTGGACCTTAAGGAAATCAGTTAACGCCAAATGCTTTTTTATCATTGCATCTTCAGTAGTTTTCTGTTCTGTCTTTGTAAATCAGAAAGTGTTACCTCTTTGCAGTTAACATCATTAAAAACTGCTTTAAAGAGAAACTTATGACCTTCTCATCTTAAATTTATGAATGTTAATTCCAAGTTAGACAATCAGCCCAAGTAAATTATGATTCTGAAATCATGACTATAGTTTCCACATTGACGATTAACACTTTTTTTTTTCTGGAAAAAAGGGTATAGGTATAGGAAAATGAAAGTGGAAAAGTATTTTCAGGTTTTAAATTATTTTTATTATGACCTATGGGTTTGGGTTTTCTTGAAATTTCTTTTAAAATCTCAGTATCATGGTAATATGTTCACAGTTCTGATAAACACTTATTTGTTCATCTGCTTGTTTCCTACAAGCAGCTTCCCTGCCTGCCACTACAATGCTCTGTCTGTGACTTTCAAGAAGAGCCTGCTTTTCTTCCTGTCCTACCTAAGATGTGTTCCTTGAGTGCTATATTTTGGACCCATAACAGATCACAGGTTTAGAATGCATAAAGTTCAGGGAAATGACTCCTTGTAAAGCTGAGCTTCATTAATGTGAAGCAACATCGACCAGGACAGAAGAAAACTGGGTGGACTGGGAAGAGGTTCTTTTTCAAAGCTGTTGAAAATATATTACTCTGTTGAGTAAGAATATCCTCCTCAATTCCATAGTAACTCATTATCCATGTTACATGAGCAGGAATCTCAGAGTCATAAATACAATGGAGACACATACACAAAAATATTGGGGTTAAATTTATTTTCAGAAAATTGATATGATTCTTTAAAAATTATTGTTAATTTAACAGACCTCACATTCAGAGCAATTTCAGTGTTACAGGAAAATGGAGCAGTAAAGTAACGTGACAATAGACCCTTAGCCTCTGCTCTCTCCAAGTCATTGCATTTCTCACTCTTCCCTGTCCCCTGCCAACTAGTGATAACTTTGTGATTTCCAGAATCTCCGTCAGGTGGAATCATATAGCACGCTGCTCATTTCTTTTTAGACCTAGCAACATGCATTAAAGTTTCTCCCATGCCTTTTCATGGGGGTTTTGTAAAGTAAAATTGTTCTCCAAAATAAGTAAACAGTCCTAATTCAGGTTACTGTGAGCATAATTTATGACTTCTGGTTTCCTCGTTAAATGAGAACATGTAATGGCTTTTATAAACATGATCATTCTTCAATAAAATAAAGAAAATAAAATGATTACAATCTCCTCTAAAACCATAAAATGAGACTCCACACTGGCAAAAGTACAGGAAAGTAATCTAGGCTATTTGGTTGCAAGTTTAGATTTTCAGGCACAGATCTATGTATTTATTTTCTTAGGAGTTATATATGTTTGGACAGTTGATAGATGACTTAAATCAAATATGTTCAAAACTAAATATTATTTATTTCTCCAAAACTTGATTTGCTTATTATACTCCTTACAAATTTTGTTATTGTCAATATCCAACTAATTATTCAATCTAGAAACATGCTACAGATTCTCTTTTTTATCCTCCACCAAGGCAATTCTCCTTTAATTCTCCTATCTTATTGCTGGCCATTATTTGCTGCTTTATTGTCATCTAGTTGCTGTCTAGATTCACAGGACGTCAGTATCATTCTCCATAAAGTATTATCAGTGTTTTATACTTCTGCAAGATGTCTTCCACATTATCCCTGAATGAATTTTCTAAAGTTAACATTTGATTAGCCTATTCTCCATCATCTGACCATTTCTAAAGCATAAAAGCTAACCTTAATATTTCATAAGGTTATATTACTTCCCCCACTCAGTCACTCAAATTATATAGTACGTGAGTGGCGGAACTGGAGTGTAAGTCAAGCAGTCTTGTGGCTGAGAACATAGTTCAGTGGTTGAGTGCTTGTCTTAAATGCACAGGGTTCTGGGATCAATCTACAGCACTGCAAAAATTAAACAAAATAAAGTCAAATAGTCCTTGAGTCTGTATAGTTTATTATTATACTGTGCCACCTCATATATATCAGAGGCCAGAGAAACAAGTTAAAGATCTTTTCACTGATACACCTAAAATTCAGATGTAATTAATTCTTTAGGTAAATCAATCAGCTTGCTAATTGCTTTCTTTTTAAGTGTCTTAGAGTCTTAGACACTGTGATTTCAGTTAACCAGCATTTATTAGACACATAAGTTATACTGGGTAATTCGTATATGTGTCAATGAAACCAATGTAGTGTTCTTGAGGAATCCATTGAAATATTGAGGTTGACAGAGATTCCCAGTTTCACGTAGTATAGAAATGGGCCTGGAAAATTTAATGAGTTCTCATCAAGCTTTCTAGGGATGAATACTTAATCTGACTCTCTTAGTTATCTATCTCACTTCAATTATCTAAAACTAAGTCCATTATCCCTTCTGTTACACATGAATGACACAAATCTGGATATTAACCACCATGAAAAAAATCTTTACTTATTAATATAAAATGCAATGAAGCCATTTTAATCATTTTTGACAGACTATGCTACAGATGCATCAATAGACAGTGAGAATGACCTGTAGGAACAAGACTGTCACTATAAACAGCTGTCAAAGATCCGATTGTCCCTAATACTACCGTGATAAATAAAGAAGTGGGCTCTGCCTTTCATTTCCCAAATATTTTATCAGGAGTTAAATTTTAACTGTTTTCCTCTTTGTAAATGTGTTGCTGTTCCCCTAGAAAGTCTGATTCTAATTTGATAATTTACAAAATACCAAAGAAACTTTAGTGGGAGGAGGCAGCTTACAAGGAATTAGAAGTATGAAAAGAAATAATGAAGATGGAGTGTGAAATCTGTGGGGAGCTCAGCGTGGGTTGATGGAGGCAATGGCAGCAGCAAAGGACCCAAGATCTTACCACTGGGAAGCACAGGAGCAGTATGTGGGCTGAAATACAGTACAGAAAGCAATTTGAGAGAAAGATACATTTTAAACTTTGTCATAGATTTTAAAAAGTGTATTCACATAATATTTTTCCAAATTAGCAACTATGAAATTTCTTTCTCATGACGTTAGAATGTAGACCTTTGTTCTGAAACTGACTTCAGAAGAAACTCACATGTTTATTTCTTCTGGGCCCTATAACCAATGTCACGCATATTGATTAGTATATCATATTCAAAATACCTGACTTTTTGTTGTTTTCATAAACTCAATGCTCATACTCAATGAAGATGTCAAAAAACAAAATACAGCATTATTTCCAAAACCAATTCCAAAACGTTCCCCAAGTCATTCGGGGTCAAGGCAGTATTGTGACTGTGACCCTCTCAAAGCCAGTTTAACACAGAGAGCCTCATTCGGCTTTATAAAATCTGAAACTTAAAAAAGAAGATCTCTAGTATTATCCTGGAAACTGGTCTCCATTGAAAAAACCTGGGAAGAATTTTTATAAGATGCTCTCCATTTCTGAGAGAATCACGATGTTCCAGTGTAGGCTAGAAGTATGTTCCCCACCCCAAGCCCACTCTCCCCGAAAGAGGCAGGAAGAGGTCACACCCAGTATAACTCCCTGAGTCCAATCTGGTGACACAGGGTACTTCACGTGTAACTTGTTAGTTAAAACACATGCACCAAGAAAAGAAAACGATGTCTGTAAGAAGGTTTTGGGTTTTTTTTTTTTTTAATGTAAACATATTGTAATTTCAGAAGAAATCTGGAATTCTTAACTCTGTAAAAATGTCTTTGGAATTGCTTAACTAACACAATGCTTCCAAAATACTTTGGAAATCCTTGTAGACTTCCTTGCTTGTCTATTTGCTCCACAGGTATGTTCTCCAACATGTTTTAAAAGGAAATAGCTTTAAACAAGAAAAATCCTCTTGAAGTGACATTTCCAAGGGGGTCCTAGCCACAGCAGCTGCAGGACATTGTAGCTGAATTTTAGGGTCTGTTGGTTGTTAAAAGCATGAGGGGCTGATGTGCAGGTCTTAGGGTACAGGTCACCCACTAATTGATTACAAATTGCACTCGAGTGTGTACTGTGATTTTTCTTGTTAGAAAATATAAGCTTTCAGTACAAAAGAGCAACTATATTTGATGGCCTAGAGCTTACAATATGAAGGACAAAAAAAAATACAGCAGTGGTTCATTGAAGACATGAAAAAAGAATAGTGTGGCTCAACCACACCAATAATTCTATTTGAAAAAACATATTTCACTTCTGGGAAAGCCAAGGACTGGATGGAGAGGATGCTTTGATGGTGGGAGGAGGAAATTCTGGAAATTGAAGAAGCTGTTTAAAATATCTTAAGAAAGTGCATGGCCAAAGCAGAGAACAGATGATTGATTTCAAATCCATGCTATCAGGTTTAGCAAAATGCCAATAGTAATTATCACAGTGGGCTTGAATGCAGGGGTCTGAAGGAGTGATAGTCTGCAGCTAAGATACATGAAAGGGGTCGGAACAAAACCACGGACAGCTGCTTGTGACTCAAGCACACACAAATCAAATAGAATAAATGCAAACCATAGTAATTGTTTATCCATGCATAAAGCAGCCTGGCACTAAATGTGGTTTCACTAGAAAAATCCTGTATATTTTTAGCAACACCCTCCCAGCTAATGTCAGTATCATCAGATATCTGAGAAGAAGTAGATGTTGTCTGTCGTCTAGAAGCTGTACGCAACTAACATTGGTTGAACACCTACATTTTCCCAGGGTTTTTCTTTAAATCTGGCTTAATCTCTCTGTACCCTACCAGCTTCTGGGTGTCCTGCAAAGCACTCACTGAAAAACTGAAGGAGGAGGTAACAAAGGCCTCTGATTCTCTGGAGGTTCAGCCTTACGGTCAGAATTACTTTTTTCCATTTAGATATAAGATGCTTTTGCCTTGTTAGGTTAAATGGGGAGGCCACTTTCTTTCTCATTTTTGTAAAAATGGAAAAGGTTGTTTTCACCATACTGGAGCTTTGGTTTGATTTATAAATTTGAATAACTTTAATAGAATTTTGCCTGTAATCTTTGAAAATTATTAATGTTCCTGTCTTCTATCCCTGGAAGACAATTATAAAAAGGATGCATGTTCTAAATCTCCATAAAAATTAGAACAAACAAAACAAAACACCCCCAAAGGCTAAGTGAAAGAAAACCATAATATTTGAAATACAAAATAATTGCTCATAGCTACTGAAAGATGGGTTATTGAATAGGTATATGCTGCTTGTAGGTAATAGGTATATATATATAAAAAAAAAAAAAAAAATATATATATATATATATATATATGTTTGTAGGTAATTAACCCTTAAATTCAAACAAGTATATTGTTCTAGGTGTTAGTGATATGTGTGGTGGGGTAGGGCAGTAAGTTCTGACGATTCTATGGAGTCTGGATTGTCCGCCATGTTCTTTTTTTTTTTCTAACAGGAAGTGAAGGTGTGGGCCAAGAGTCTTGTTATATGTCTGATGAGCTAGAGAAGAGAGCTATTCCCTTGCTGGTCTGATTGTTGCAAACCCAGGCACAGGAACACAGAGCATGTTTGGAATTTGCACATGCTTAACACCTGGAATTTTCCAAGAGTACGGTCATACTTCATCCGTCACCAGAGGGAAAAGCCAAATGCCGATCTGAAGGAGGACTTCTGAGGCAATGCTTCTGGAGCTCACAGTATACCCTCCTTGTCATCTCTCAGACATAAGCCTTTAATCCCCTCTTCCTAAAATTGTTTATTTTAAAATGTGAGAAAGTTTAAGGATGTCACAGCCGAGCTGTGAGCTTTCTCTTTAAAGACTCTCATCCTTCAAACCCATCTTCAGCAAGAAACTGGCATTTCATGTGCTGAGCAGATGGTGTCAGGCAGTGCTGGACGGCCCTCGGGTGCAGCTGGGTGGATCTGGCACACAGGTGTCCTGATTTGGACCGTCTTGCAATTCTGACACCACACTCTCCTCCATGGGGAAGTATGGCTTGACAATGATGCTATTTTCCCAGTACAACAGCTTTACCTCCCTAACCAAATCAGCTTGGACCAACCTAGGTGATAATGTAGCTCTGACTTAGATGGAGCGTGGACAGAGGATGTGGATGGTTTGGTCTAAGTCTCGGGGCCAAGTGTTTGGTTTTAATTTCTTTGTTTATATTCTGTATTGTCCACTGTGACTTATTCCTTCACCTCTTAGAATTTGGGGTGCTTCTCACCAGGGTGGGGCTGTCCCACTGAGAGAAACAATACTGCAGTACTCAAAAAAGCAAGCAGGCAAACAAACAGAGCTAAAAATTGCACTGGAATGAATGGGTGGCTTTTGTAATCATGGGTGATGATTGAGCAACCCCATGCCCAGCTTAGGAAGTCTTCAAGGGTTTCAAATGAGGCTCATTTTTCAACGAGGAAAACAGGACAGGTTTGTTACACATTTCACAGCATTTGACAAACGCTACTGTGAAAGTAAAAGGTTCATAAATAGAATAACAAAGAGACCTACTGTCTTCTGCATAATCTTTTACATAATCATTTCAGTCTCACCAAAACTATTTCCCAGTGCAGAGCCCAGATGTTTTTTAACTGTGGCTTTTTTTTTTTAGAAAGCAATATTTAAGAACTTTGCCGTTCCTTCCTATCTTTGTAAGAACTGTTAATAGTGAGTATAGCCAAATAGGAAAAACGTAATTTGGAGATGCAAAAGGGGAGTGGTGTGGATCACAACTCAGACATGCAGATTTTGCTTATGTCCTGCTTCTGTTTCTCTCTCTTTCACAAAACCACAAATTTGAAAAGTACATCTCATTACTTAAACCTACCTATTTTCATTCAATTATGCCATGCAGAGTCAAGGGATCCTGCTTAAACTAACAGGGGCAGATAATCGGCTGCACTGGGAACAGAAAGTTCATCTTCTCTAAGTGCCTTCATCCCTCCCTTGCCCTTATTCTGGAAGGATCATTTACTATTGAAGAGCAATCCTGTTTCTCAAAAAGTGTGGGTTGTTGAATAAAATGATGAGCTTGAAGTTCATTCTGAACCACATTACGAAGCACGGTTTCATTTTAAAAGTTGAGTCCTAAGGGAAATGGATGACTAACAAAACAACATAGGCTTGTTCAGAATAAACCAGACAAACTCATCATATGTATAATTTCTTGTGACTTAATGACAATTTAGATTTAAATGCCTGTATATACATACCATTGACTCTCATATTTCTAGGCATAACCCCTTTCTCTTGAACTGAAGTAGCCACATAATAGATACAGGAATCGATAATCCCTTCTGAGCATATCCAAAAATCCATCTTTTTCCTTAACAATCCCTAGCCCTGATTTCTCTATCACAACTGATGGAAGATCTGCTTTGGTAATTGCTCTACAACCCATCTGTACCCATCATCCATATTCCACCCGTTAGGAAAGTTCTTTAGCTAAGAGTTAATTAAGTCTCTTAGTTCTATCTTCAAAATACATTCTTAGATTTAAAAGGGCCATTATCTATTAAGGTATGACTTCATATTAGGCCACAGGGAGCTACCCTAGGGATTTAAATCAGGCTGATGAGATACACACAGGACAAAGCAGATCTTTCTAAGAAAATAACCTCAGATAAATGTGAAAAACATCTTTATTTTACGGTCTTGCATCTGTTCTATCTGTTTACATTTATAACATTTAAAAATGGATATTCTAGAAACCAATTAAATCATCAACTCTACCACTGCAAAGCAGAAAAATTACTGAAATATCATTTGTTAACCATATCCTATAAAAAGAATGGAATGTGAAAAGCCTGTTCTGTGGTGTTGAGAAAGAGAAGTGTGAAACATTGCCTGAAGTGGCGAACTAACATCAAAACTCATACACAACTATCTTCTTGATGTTTTCCCAAATTAGTCTTTAGTTTTCGTGTATGTTTTAGTTTCTCTGTGTCCTGGGCATACATCCAGCTAATGTTAGCAGCTAAACAATGATGATTGTGTATTGGTAGATTAACATCATGAAGTGCTATGGTAACATACGACTCAGACCCTAAACCAAGATTTCCAAATATCTTGATTCCAATTTGACTCATTTAATGGGCAGGCCTTGTTTAGGGTTAAGGAAAATTATCTGACTTAAGAAGTGTCAGGACATCTTCATCACATTCCTTATTGTAGATAGCAATTTTTTATCTTAAGTATTAAGTCTCTTCTTTAATTCTACTCATGTTATCAATATTTATTCACAGACATTTAAGAAAATTATATCTCATCTGAATGATTAGAACTATTTTCTTTTGTCTCAATCTCAAGTCAATCTCCCATCCCACTTATAGGAACCAGAATTTGCATGCTTAGGTGAAAAAAAAGTGCAGGTTATCAACTGGCACTGTGGCATTAACACTGACCAATAAAACAGACCAGAATACATAGATCTAAACCAACACATAGATCAGTGAGGAAATAAGGCACCATTTAAAAATGATGCTGAAAACATTGGGTAGCATGTGAGAAAAATTATACCAGAACACTATCTCATAATTTTACTATATATAAAAATTGAATCTAACTCCTTTAAAAAATAAGAATGTGCTGGGCAGTGGTGGCACATGCCTTTAATCCTAGCACTCAGGAGGCAGAGCCAGGCAGATCTCTGTGAGTTCGAGGCCACCCTGGGCTACATACAGATTGAGTTCCAGGAAAGGCGCAAAGCTACACTGAAAAACCCTGTCTCAAAAAACCAAATAATAATGATGATGATGATGATGATGATGTACTATAAAAAGGTAGAAAATTGGCACTAACTTGGATTTGTATTTAGCACAAAGACTCAATCAAACTTTTGTATGACTAGAAATTACTGTCCAGAGTATACAACAAATCTCTGTAAATCCCTAGGCATTTCTCCTAGGCATTACTAGGGAGATACATATCTCCCTAGCCATTACTACAGAGATAAACAATTGTAAAACTAGGTAAAGCCCATGAACAACCATTTATCAGACCGATAAAAGTAGCTAGTAAGTATTAGAATAGAGCCTTAATTGTATTAGTTTAAAATAACAAATGAAAATTGAGATGTAGATCCTTCAATTTATAACATTAGATTTTCAAATATTGAAACTGGTAACATGAAGTAAGTAGGTGTATGTGTGAAACTTTAATGCATGGTTCATGAGGATGAAACTGTTTCAGTCGTTTTGTCATGACTTGTAACCCTAAACACTGAAATACTTACTTTTATACATGATGACCTAGGTAGGGTTCTTCTAAGCATGTTCAGAAGCCACACCCAAGGTTGACTATGGAAGTACCACTTGTAATATCAAGACAGGAAACTGCCTAAAAGTTTATTGTCTACAATGAGAAAATGTCTACACAGGTTATGGTATAGTCACACCATGATGTGTTGGGGGATTGAACATGTGTAAGTGAATTACAGGTAGAGAGGACTATAATGAGGATCAGAAATACAGTGACTATGGCATTATATGTAGCATATTAAATTTTCAAATTAGTTAATAAAAGAATAGTTAATATGGAGAATAGTGTTAATTTTGGAAAGAGTGAAGGGAGTTGGAGTGAGGAAGGTTTTTCTTAATAGAAACGAGATACTAGTACATCCTAGTTCTTGGGTTGGATGGTGACCTCAGTCTTAATTGTTAACCTAAAACACTTAAGTATACTGTTATGATAAAAAAAAATCAACACAAGGAAAGCATCTGAGAGTTACTAGGCAACATGGGCATCTTCCACTCAGGTATGTTAAGTGTGGATGAGAGCATGAGGAAATACCTTTGAGCACATGGGAGTGCTGAAGCATAGCTCTTCACAGTAGATGGTTTCTGGTGTATGGTGAGGGATGGGGAAGGACTCAGTTTTCTTTAAGGGGATGACCACTGGGATTTTGTACATGCCCTAATGAGTATATGGGCAACACATTTGGACTTGGTGCATTTTTTTTCTCTTCTTTTTTTGGTGGGTGGGGAGGGCACAAAGGTGGAAGATGGACCTGGGAAGACTAGGAAGAGAGTGTGATCTAATGGGTTGCATGGTGTAAAATTCCCAAATATTGAATAAAAATATTAGGTTGGGAGAAAAGTGAGATTGTTGTAAAAGTATTTTTAGAGGCCATGTGTTGAAAGCATCATGATAAACAGTGCTGGGGAAAGTTGGGTGAAAGAGCTTCGAACTTAGAGAATACAGCTAGAGTTTTCATGAGTCTCCTCCCTGGCTCGTGATGAATCCCTTTCCTGTTCCCGCACACTCCACCCTCTGGAACATTCTCCTGATCTATAGATCTTGTATCCCTCTGATTCTTCACCATCTCTGTCAAAATTATGTCCTGAGTATTTTCCACCTACCCTGGAAACAGCCTTTTTTTCAGAAAAGCATGCATAGCTCCCAGAAGCAGCCTCCTCTGTAAGGCATGCCACTTCCCTTTTGCTGTTGTTTTCCAGGAAACTATGAAAATATGAAATAACTTATAATGAATGAGGGCAGAGAAAAATTGTGAGTGCCTAACACTGAAACTGACATAAATATGATGAAGTCTATTAAATATGCTTACCAATAATGCTCCTGAATTGTTGTGCTGAAATGTTACCAAACCTGCTTCTTTCTTTTATGCAGAGGGTAATAATTCTGAAGTTGCAGTAAAAAAAAAGTTAAAATATTTTAAAATAAACTTGAAAGTTTACATAACCTTACATTACAGCATAGGAAGTATTTCAGGAGGAATACTTGGGCAGTCAGCTGAACTGGTACTTTCTTCATGGACTTCAAATGTTACCTGAAAGAATGGCAGGCAAACACATGGAGGGTGTCTAGACTGGAGTATTTCCTCAGAAATGAATAAAGCAAATCTACCACTTCAAAGACAACAACCAGCAGTA
Organism: Peromyscus nudipes; assembly: GCA_902168325.1. NCBI lineage: Eukaryota > Metazoa > Chordata > Mammalia > Rodentia > Cricetidae > Peromyscus > Peromyscus nudipes. The sequence goes on along the minus strand of CABHPH010151125.1, from coordinate 11,227 downwards.
TTGGTTGCTTAATTTGGGCTTTCAGGCTCTACACAATCATATGAACCAATATTTTGCAAATGATCAGCAGATGCTGACAAAAAATCGGACTGAATTGTGGGAAATAAGATTTTACTCCCATGTATTCCCTCAATATTTATTTAGAAATTTTGACATGACGATTGTCCAAGAACCAGCAACATAGAAAAGACATAAATGTCCCTTAAATAAGCTTGAACATAGCACTATTTTTCTAAAATCATATCAGTGAAAGGTTTTGTAAAGATAGTGATACAGGCTAGGGATTTGGGAGGCAGAAGCAGGTGAATTTCTGTGAGTTCAAAGCCAGAGAGGACTACATTACAAGTTCCAGGTCAGCCAGGACTTCATTGTGAAACACTGTCTAATAAAAAGAGAAGAAAAGAAAAGAGAAGAAAAACACTGGTATATATACTTGTAGATTACTTTGATCTAGAAAAATAGCAATAAAAATTGTCTATTGCCCCATGGTTTTCACATTTAGCTGTTTTGTTAAAGCTCAACCTGTACCTTGAAAAGGAACCATGGGACATTTAATAATTTTTTGATAGACAGGAATTTACTCAAGAATCATGGTTGTAATTTTGATAAAAGTTAATCCATTGTGTACACACATTTAAGTATTACAGTGTCCTGCTTTTCAAGAAAACAGTTTACTGGTAGATAAATCAAGTAATTTAAATGAGAGGACTAACACACACACACACACACACACACACACACACACACACACACACATATATTATTTGAGTTTGTAAGGTGATGGCAAACTTCACAGATGGCAAAATTATTTGGGACTCTCAAGAAAAATAAATCCCTTCGAACTACAAATTTTAGGAAGAGAGGGACAGTTACTATGGGCTAATATGTTATTACTCTATAATTCTAGGAGCATTCTCACAGATTACAGAGATCTAGAACATGGACAGCAAATAGTCATTTAAAGGAATACTTCAGCTTAGCCAAGAAGCCAGAGATTATTTTGTGCTCAACAGAATGCCTGATTCCACTTTGATCTGAACGCCAGAACGTCCTTTCCAATACTGTGTCAAAGCAAGGGCTCAGATACTTTATTGGAGTGAAAAAATATCACTGTCCCTTTGCCCCCACCCAGCTGCAAGTTCCCTTGTTGAAGTGTAATTTCATGAATTTATTCTGAACTAAAATTTCAGTGTCCTGCACTTTCCAGCTGCAAACTCCTACCCAGCTTTGTTCAATAATTAATACATATGCTTAAAATAAGAGCACATCTCCCTCTCCCCTACCAGCTGCACATCTCTAGTATTTTTTTAATGGATTTTAGGGAGTCTTTTTGTTTGCAATAATATTTCAAAAATATAAACCAGTCCAGATTCTCCCATCCCTCTTTCCAAGCCCACACTGCTGTGCCAATTCTCAGGGGTTCTGACAGCTGCCAGTGGCAATTACCCCAAGCCCTTCCTCGGTTGCAGTGTTTCTTTTGAATCCCACTGTTTTTTAGTTTTGAACATTTCAGACCTTAAAAACATGACAAAATAAGCATTAGTCAAGGAGGTGTGCATTAAAAACTTCTTGTGAAACGATGGGAACTTTTTTTTTTCTGTGCTTGAATATAACAGCAGAGTTTATCTTTTGAATTATTGCTTAGTTATTTGTTATTTCTTCATTTTAGACGTGTGTTTGTAAACATTTTAGGTGCCAGAAAAATATATTTGGTTCATCTACAATAACACACAATGTTTATGATGATTTTCATTAATTTATTAGATTTACAGGCAGAAAATGTCTTGCTGTTCAGTCAATTATGAAAAAGAATTTCAAATTATCAAGTATTTCTGATATTGAAAAAGGATTGGTATTTCTGTTAGATAACCCAATATCATTTATTTATTGCTATTTTATGTGCCCTCCTAGGTAGACTTCTGAATAATAAAATCACATCTTCTGTTTTATTACTATGCAAATACTTTTATTTGACATGAATTTTTTAGAGTTTTAAAGAGTGAGGACTTGGCAACACATGTAGGCCTAAATGGATTGTGGGAAAAAGTGGGGAACTCAATGGAGGCATTCTGCCCAGCCTCTGGGTAGTCAGAATGCTGAACGCTCATGGTTCCACAACACTTCAGTTGAGTCCATTGCTTCTGAGTTCTTGTCTCTTGCATTTGAAGAGTTTGAGAGACTGAAGGCACAGCCCTGCATAACAGGGCCGAGTCCCCAGAAATGTTGCCAATAGGCTACTGGTCTGGGGCCCATTTGTAGATTGAAGGCAGAAACTGGTGATGAGTGAGATCAGTCAAGTTGAGCACCCCTAAATGGCCAGGTGCTTCCTCTTGGTTTGGGTCATGTCCTCATCCTCATATCCTCATATCCCCATGTATAGCTTCCAGGTAGTGGGTGCTCATTTGGAAGACATAACAAGAACCCAGGAGCCCGAATTCTCTTCTGATATGTTCTGTCTCCTGCAGGGACATTCTCAGGACTGCAGCTTTGTGGTCCCTGATCTAACTGACCAAATTGTCTCACTAGTTCTCATCAATATGAAGTCTAGAGAAGGTTCCATTTGAGTGAGTGTCTGTGTGCATGTGTGTGAGTGTGTTTAATACTTCTTGTGTGTGGAAAACATTCAAGATGCCTTGGCCCTCTCTCTTGATCCTCCATATTATGGCTGTGATAGCATGCTCAAAATTGCAAATTGAATATTTCTTTTAAAAGAAAGACGGTGGTTTTGTTTTTCCCATTACAGATTTTCCTGATGATCGACAATCTTTCTTATCCTAGTCTGCCAACTGACATCACTTTCTCAGAAAGCTTTTCATAACTTTTCATATTAAGATCCCCTTCTAGATGTCCCAACAGTACCTTGTATCTTTCCGAACATTTTGGGTCAGTGTTATTGAAGAGTAATACTATACTCGTATTGAAAGATCCTATCTTGTTCACCATAGCAGATTCAGTGTTACTGATCTGCACCCATTGTGTACCCACAATAGCAGGCCTATAGGAAACGTTAGCCATTACTTGAATAAATGAGTAAATGGATACTGAATTACAAATCCCAAATTCTTTTTTTGAACCAGAAAGTAGAATTTTTGAAACCTACATGGCCTACTCAGGAATGAGTGGTTGCCATGATCTATTTCATTGTGCCCTTGTTTTTCAGAGGTTGAAGCATCATCAGTAGGTGCATAACTTGTAGAGCACTGGAGTTGACTCAACATTCTACAAGAAAGGGAGTAATGGGTCAAGGGGTGAAACAGGCTCATGTTTGGGGAACTTTCTCGTCCTGACAATTGATGTGCCCCAGAGAACCAGCACAACTGTGCAACAGTGAGCAACTGAGTCATTCACTGTTCTTTCCCTCCATTTTTAGCAACATCTAATGTGTCATTAGACGCAAAAGATATAACACGGGTTCACTCACTGCACACCACCAGCTCCTAGATTTAGGTATACTTGACATCTCCGAGTAACCTAAGGTTGTGCCTAGGCCAACTTAGCTAGCCTCTGTCCCAGATCCAGATCTCAAAGGCACCCACGTGAGATCAGGCATGCTTCAGGATGATGGCAGGACTGCTGGTGTGAAATGACGGGTGTCCTTGGGTTAGAAAAATCATCTCAACCTGTGAGCATATCTCCAGTATTTGATTCCTTCTCAAACCATTTCTTATTTTTAGCACAGTAACATAGAAATTATTTGTATTTTAAAGCAGCCCACTTCTTTAATGCCATCTTTTAAGCTATAATAACAAAGAATTTAAAGTGTTGCATGACTGAATAAAAAACAAACAAACAAAAAAACCCACAGCTTTTATGGCTCCCAACTCTCGTGGCTCAGAATGGCATAGACATTCCATGCAGGAGCTCCAGTTTAAGCAAAACTTTAAAAGTCAACACAAGCCATCATCTATTTTTAAAAAAAATAAATCCTTGATAATTTATTGGAGAAAAAGCATTATTTATTTAAGAAAAGCAAAGTTGCTATAGGAATCACTCCTTCAGGGTATGGGAATACATCTGTGCCATATATTAACCCTGAAAATGAAATTCTATTTTAAATAGTATCTCCACTGGAAATCTGGGTCATTGAAGCCCCCAAAGGCCGCTCAAAGTATCCATGTTTGACATAATTATCACACTCACCTGACTACGCCTCTTTTTAAATGGGTACATTTATCATCAGGGAAATTTAAGCTTTAAGTAGAGCTAGGACAAGATGCTGTACTTTCTAAGCAAAATTTGGGAGCAACATTTTGACTCTCATTTAACAGTAGATATTTCCTCGATTTTCATTTGAGTTGTCTTGTATCCGCACAGTACACAAGTCACAGATCATCACCCACCTTTTCCTTTGTCCTTCACTTGAACATGACTGAGAGATGCAGTGGACACAGGGACAGAAGAAAATCTTAAAAAGAAAATATATCTGCACTCAACTCAGCCACTATGAGACTCACATAGAATTTTACCTGACAAGTGCGTGCAATTAACATGATCTTGAAATCACTAAAGATTTCAACCAGCTCCTAGAAATTTAACCCAGGCAAACAAACTTTCATGGATACCAAAAGATTGTTTGTTGAAGGTCCCCCACCACTGACACCTTTCCCCCGCCCTCCCACAGCCAGGTGCTATTAAGCACAGAGGCAGGATCTGAGGCCAGGGAGGGCTTCTGCCCCAGAGCTTAGTCAAGAATTCAGAAAACCCGACTGTTTCGAACTTTCTTTGAGATGTTGAAATTCTTCCTTCTGAACCATGCTGCCCCTATTACCCAAATCATACATGAAAACATAATTACCATTAACAATACAGGGAAGACTATTTGTCTTTGTAAAAGTCATTGTAGTATAATTCTGGTTCAAGCTATAATTTTCTAGCTCTTTCATTCTGATTTCTAACATCTGACTTTTAAGTCATTAGCTACACTTTGGGTCTTTGGTTACCTGCTAGCACTTCAGTACTTACTATACTTACTTTTGATGTTTTCTTAGATATTGCTGCTGAAGTCATGGATGACATTGATTTTAAATTCTTAAATTGTTGTTGCAATTCTAGCTTTTGCATATAAGTTGTTTTAAAATATTCTTTTCTTGAGAATTTCTCTGCTGGGCTGTGGCCAGAGCTAGGGACCCATTGCACTAGAGCAAAGTGTTATTTTAGGAGGAGTTGAATAAGATCATCCCAGAAGGGTAGTTCAATCGGTGAAGGTGAAATCCTTCACAGAGCTCTTCAGCTAATTAGATAACCATGGTCCAGTTTCTTGCTTTATCTAAAGTGAAAAGGCTGCTCAAAGTACTGGCCTCCAGAAACCTCTTCCTTCACCTTCAAAGCCAGCAATAGGAGATTGGTCTCTCCAAACTCCTTTTCTGCAACACTATATCTTAGTAAGATGTCCTTTTGGCTCTAGCTTGGAAAGTTTTTCCAGTTTTAAAACCTCTTGTGATTAGATTGGACCCATTCACATATTCCACTCAAGTCACCGAACCAGATCAGTAAAATCCACTTTGTCATGTAAGACAACATATTCACAATATTCAGAAATCAGATTATGAACGTCATTGGAGTCCACTATTCTGCCAACTATATGTGACATTTAAGTGGTTATTTTGTGTTGATACATTTTCTATAGTTTCAAAGAATCATAATTTATGAAACTAGGTAAATACAAAGGTTTTATTGCTAGATTTTTTTTAGTGATTTCATCTGCAGTGAATTATCAGGATTAAGTTGACTTATGGTACAACACATGATGATCACTCTCAATTGGAGTTCAAAATCACAGTTGAAATTTTCTTAGGAACAATTCATTATCTAACAACAATAGCCAACACAGACATCCAAGATAAATCACCACAACAATAATATGCCTGTGCAATAGATAAATAGATGAATTGATTTACAAGTACTGATTTACAGTAAAATTTTGAACTGAGACAGAAACATATAATAGTATAAGCACAAAAGATGGGGAGTTGCTCCTGGGCAGGGGGAACCAGGAAGAAACTGGTAGAGATCTGTAGTGGTCCTGATGATCAGTCATCTAAGCTGAATATTGAGTGAAAGACTGACTCTTTTGTAGCTACTCGCTAGTTCTTTCTTAGTGTCCTTCACAGTATCTGGCAGCACAAAGAGAATGATATGAAAATGTGAAGGCAAAAACTTATATGCCAATGGCTATCAAAGATTGTTAGAAGACTACCAGAAACTACAGTAAAGTCATGGGACAATTCCTTCCTCAGGTACATCAGAAGGAACCAACATAGCCACAAGTTTTTAATTAACAAGCTTCTACTGACTTTGAGCTAAGAAGACTCATTTTTTGCCTATCCACAATCCTGTAATAATTGCCACAAACTATGTATCATCACCCCTATAGAATGTGATTATCTGGTGATCTTTGATACACTTTGTACATGTTATCTAATTTAATGACCAATTAGAGGGACAAAGCATGAGCATCATCTCCATTTTCAGAAAAGGAGGTAAAGGTGAAATCAGATGATCTAAGACCACACACTTAGTGGTAACTAAATTCAAACATGTCTATGTATTTCAGAACCTGTATTGTTAATCAGTGATACTGATTATTTTGACAGAAAGTACTGCCAAAACTTTGGGACAGTAGGTAGAATGGTATGATAGGATTGATTTTAAGTTTGGAATGCTAATCATAATTTGCTTTTGACTCAACATTTCTTCAGAGACCAGTCGTTTACACTTCTCTCTCTTTTTTCTTTTCCTCTTTGGCATGAGAACTCATGAAGCCAGTAAAGCAAAAGCATGTGAAGCCCTCCAGCAGATAAACATTTTCCATTCGCATTTTTCAGGGAATAAAAAAGCCAAATTAAAAAAAAAAAAACAACTAAATGGCAAACAGTGTAAAGCCATTCCTTCCTTCGTAAAAATAAATGTTCAGTCAAGAGGTCTTTCATTTGGAAATTAGATCCAGCTTCTGCTTATGGGAAAAAGCAAGTAAATGGATGAGACAATCACTAGTTCTGCAGACTGTAGAGCCACGGGATGAAGCTAAAGGGTTCAGCAATACTAAAATGAGGGCTTAACGGGGTTGAGCAATTTGTTCACGTATCTCCACACTGTGTGAAATCCAGTGCTGGAAAGGAAGACTCTTGCAACTACTTCAGAAAGATCTAATTCAGGACAGATCCCCCAACCCCTGCTACCCAACACATGGTTTTGAAATCGAAGATTTCTTTTCTTTGAAGGAAGATGGAAAAGTCATTATGTACCCAAGTGCAAAAAATTAAGTTCAGACCAAGATTTTCATGGAATGCAACATTTCACATCCTGCTTAACTTTGATTGAGTGACTGCATTTCTTGTCAATAAAGACAAGTTAGTTTTTCAGGGTTAAAGTGTACAGTAGTTGGATGGATGGAGAAATTGGAATGATAACTATCTCATTTTAAGTGAAAATGATTTATTTCTGCCTTAATTCTGGAATAATTTTTTTTACTAATTATCTCAGAAATGGTCTTTGAGGCATTATTACATGCATTTTTTTTCTCACAGAGAATGATTGAATGTTCATTATCTTCTGAAAATCAGGCAGCGTATCATATGGTGTAATGGATGGTAAGTTATGGTCTAGCCTTTTGTGACTTTAAAACATGCAGCTAGGATGCAATAGGCAGAAACTACAAATAATGTACTCTGTCCTGTGCCCCAGGCAGGATTGGCCCTAAGAGGTTTAAGGATGCTATCTTCTTTTACCTGACAATCAACATGTAGTTGATGTAAACACTGTTGTGGTTTGCCTGGAAAGTGTGCATCCTCACAGCTGCCTCTGCCAGAATGCTTGGTCTCCAGCTTCTGGTGCTGCTTTGGCAAGTTTTGGAACCTGCCTAGCTGGCTACTAGGGGCAGTCCTCTGAAGGATACACTCAGCATAGGTTCTGGTCTAGTACTCTTTGCTTCTTGGTCTGGCTGCTTATATGAGAAGCAACAGTTCTACACTCGAACTGCTGCAAAGCCACTCTGCCTTGGATTCCCTGGAATGATGAGCTGTACTTTCTGAAACCATGATGAAACCCTCTGAAACCCTGAGCCAAAATGAGCCTTTCACTGCTCAAGGTGTTATTGTTATGTATTTGTTCACAATAATGAGAAAGTATATAACATGAACTTGAATTCTGTTGCTTCCAAACTATTTTTGTTTAACCATGAATATCATCATGAATATCATCTTCATCATGAAGAGAGAATATCATCATATGAGAACTAAATTGTTAATATAGAAATTCTTGTAGAAAGGCAGGAGAGATAGCTCAGAACTTAAAAGCACTTGTTACTCTTGCAGCAGACCTACAGTTCGTTCCCAGTATCCACAAGGTGGAATACAACCATCATAACTCCATTTTCAGGGGATCTGATTCCCATTTATGACCTCCACAGGCACTAGAAACATATGTGGTACACGTATATACATGCAGGCCAAACACTCATATATATATATATATATATATATATATATATATATACATACACACACATACATACACATTGAAATAAACGAATCTGAAAAAAATTAAGAAAAGAAATTCTTGTTGAAAAGAAAAAGCTTTAGGATTATTTAAGTCCCTATGAACATCATGTGGTTTAATTCAGTGTATGTATTCTCCTATCAGTATGACTCAGAGATGCCTGATATCAAAGTGGCATTATAACCCTGTTCCCTCTGCAAGTTATGGAACAGTATTCTTGCTTGACTCTGCCCACCTTCTCATGGTTGTAAGTAATTATTGGCATTTGATGTTCTTTTCCTGTTGTGTGGGTTTGTGATTCAGAGAAGTCATAGTGCCTGCCTAAGTGAGGCTTAACATAAAAGAGGAGAGAGAGAGAGAGAGAGAGAGAGAGAGAGAGAGAGAGATTTTAAACTAGTCTAGTTTTCCCAGGAAGTGTCAATTTTACGACATGACAACCAGTTACCATTGGGATGGTTCATGTAGCTATGGAGTTGAGAATATTTACCTCATTTCAGAGGCTTGAAGGGAGTGAGATCTAAACTTCCCAGCTGTGTGGCCATGGACAAGAATTATTCACATTTCAGTCCCATGTGTAAAATAGAGATATAAACCTTGTGTGAAACTTTATGAGACAATGCATACAGTCTGATGTCATCCCTGGCACACAATGGACCATAGAAATCTGTCCCCTTTGCGGTTTGGTTTAGATGGGTGCGTTGCATTGCAAAGAGGTCACTATTTAGGAATCTTGAGACAATCATAGAACAGGAAAAGCAGGAAAATGGAAAAGATTAGGATGTAACAGACTGAAAAGGTACTAAATAGTTACCAAGTGTTTCTAACAAGCTGAAATATGCAGGGTAAGTTATCCTTTTGCCCCATAAGTGGAAGGCTCCAGTATGAATAATGGTTTGGGTGGTTAAAGTGCTTTAGGGCCTAGTGTACAACAAAGTTTAGCTTATAAACTCATAATCATTTTGTCCAAATGTTGTAAACAACATTCTTTATTATAATTTAAATAAATGCTGTACTATTGATGAATTAAACAGAAACACTTATTTAATCTCCAGTCATTAGCACCATGTCAAAACTGTGGGTCTTAAATCCATAATACCACCAGAGAAGAATACACAGTAAAGCAAAAAAAAAATGCTATTAATCAAGACCTGTGATTCCTTAAAGTAATAATACACTACATGTACAGCCAGTCTTAAGTCCAGGAAATAATATAAAGTGAGCTTTGGTTCTGGCCCCTCCTAAGACTGCATTGTGTGTGGTGTTGGGCTGCTGCTGTTCCTGCTTTTGTCACAGTTACACATTCTCCTCCAATTGCATGCTCTTACCATCACGTTCTGTATTTCTTCTCACACTGCATAGTCCCTTATCGCATTTATTCATTCTCATAATGATAAGATCTCAAAACAATCTCCTCCCATTCACAACCCAGTCCTTTCCACCAGAAGGGTTGAAATCTTAAACAGACTCTAAATACTCTAGTTGGCACTAAAAATCACAATTAAATGTGTTTATAGAACACAACAGTTTAAAAAAGATGTGAAAAGACAGAAATTGGACTGAGATTATTTTAATTAGCTACTTGTTTCATTAAACAGCATTATCATTTCTAATTAAAGAAAGAAAACCAAATCAGAGATAAACTTTAGTGAAAATGATAGATACACGTATGCACATTTATACAATTTTAAATAAAATTTTCTTTACGAAGTATGGGCACTAGTATGGCATTCTGAAGACCCTATTGTACATGACGATGCAGTACCTGCTTGGCAATCTTCATGCTTCAACTGAAATTCTCACAGGAGTTCTAGGAGGTAGGCATAGAGAGGGAATAAAGTGAGGTGTCAATGAACACAAAACCTGAGCTGTAGAGTTAGGCTGCTAATCCAATTTTGTATACTTTCCTTGAAGCCAATTCTTTTGTTTACTTTCCAAAAAGAAACTTAGAGCATCTGATTCCACAAAGATACCTATCATGCTGCAGTGGCTGAGTCAGTGATGTTATATTTTTAAAATTATTTTATTTATGTATTTATTCATTTTTGAGGTTGCTGTTTCTCCTGTCTCTGTTTTTTGATAGAGAATTTCCTATGAAGCACAGGCTAGCCTCCAACTCATAGCCTTTCCTGTCTCTGCTTCTGAGCACTGAAGATACAACTTTGAGGCTCCCAGGTTTTAGTGCCTCAGATGTTCTGTTGTGAAATGTCTCAGAATATTCAGAAGCCCATTTCTATCAGCTATAAAATCACATACTTGTAAGATGATCAGCCTGTGAGGTAACATGAAATTAATTGGGAATTCATTGCCTCAAGTGAAAACTTTTTTAGTATGGTCTCCTGTATTTGCACAAATAAACAGATGTATTTTTTTTTTCAAAAATAAAGGTGTCTTTTTCTGACTTTATAGCTATACCTATCCCAATACGGGTCGGCTTCAGGGACTGTGACAGCACATTGATTGACTATATACTTTGGGGATGAAGCATTACCACTTTGATAAAGAAATTTGGGTATACAAATTTTTTTTAACAGAGTCTCACTATGTAGCATTGGCTGACCCAGAACTCTCTATGTAGACCAGACTGGCTTCAAACATAGATATCCACCTGTCTCTGCATCCCAAATGCTGGAATAAAAGACATGCATTACCATGTCTGGCCTGATACACCTTTTTTGTTTATATCTCTTAATAATGTTTTGAAATTTTTATACATGAGTACTGTATTTACATG
>CABHPH010151123.1:9434-22654 GCA_902168325.1 Peromyscus nudipes | reverse complement strand
AGAGAGAGAGAGAGAGAGAGAGAGAGAGAGAGAGAGAGAGAGAGAGAAATGCTCAAACAAATGCTTTTTGTTAAAAGCTTCTTCTACACACAAACACATGGAGTTTTTTTTTCATCTTGGCCAATTACACATGAGCATGGGACCTGGCTTGGAGTGTGGTTGATATATCCAGTGACACTTCAACAGAGAAAATGGATTTTCTATTTGTCAGCAGTTATCAATTTCAATAGCTTCTTAGTTAGAGGTGGGACGCTGTGTCCACTTCCTTTTCTCACTGCTGGGCCCCTGTTTGACTTGAACCTATAACAACATTGCATGTGCTAGTGTAGCCACTGTGAATTCATATGGGCATCAGTCCTGTTGTGTCTAGTAGACACTGTTTCCTAGGAGTTATCCACAACCTCCGTCTTCTACAAACTTTCTGCCTTCCCTTCTGCATAGATCTCTGAGCCTTGAGGGGAAGGGTTTGATGAAGACATCTCACTTAGGACTGAGGATTTTGTTGTCTGTGTATTTCCCACTTGTAAGACTCTATGTTAATCCCCACCTGGGGGAAAAAGGCGCTTCCCTGATGAGGCTGTGTGAGGCACTGATAGGAGTCATGTTATTGTTGCTGTGTTCCTTTAGCAGAATAATACTATTAAGTTTTCCCCTAGATGCATGACCTATCTAGTTTCACATTCTTGGCCACTTAGCATTGTCAAGTGTGTTCCATCTCTTTTCCTTTTTTTTTTTTTTTTTTTTTTTTTAGAGCTGAGGACTGAACCCAGGGCCTTGCGCTTGCTAGGCAAGCGCTCTGCCACTGAGCTAAATCCCCAACCCGTGTGTTCCATCTCATGGGTCTTTAAATCAAATGAAGTAAGAAGTGGTTAGTTACTCCTTTAATATTTGTGCCACAATTGCACCAGTATATCTTGCAAATAGGTTAAACTTGTATGTCACAGAGTTTGTAGCTGGGTAATATTGATCTTTATCTTTTCCTTAAGTAATATGCAGAGTATCTGTTAGCACCATAAACACTCATCACTAGGGTTGAGGGTTTAAAGCTTCCAGCTGAGTACCAGCTTGACCTCTCTGTATTTGATGACATAAATAAAAGTTGTATTTAACAGAAGAGCCTTTCAATAATGTTGTGGAGTGCAATCAATAACATCAGCAATAACCTGTGGTGTTTGGGAGATTAAAACATTGGCCCATGATTCAACAAGACATAGCCCATTCCTAGCAGCACTGGAGGTTTTAGTTGGTGGCATATGATGTCTAGTTGGGGAATTCTCTCAATAATTATATGGTATTATAAGATTTTCTAGAGGAACTGAATATATATATATATATATGAGACAGAAGAGAGAAAGGAGAGAGAATAGAGAGATTTGTTAGAATGGTTTACAGGTTGTGATCTAGCTAGTCCAGCAATGACTGTCTATTAAAGAAAAATCCAACAATTGGTAGTTGTTCAGTGCATGAGGGTGGGTGGATGTCTCAACTGGTCTTCAGTATATGCCAGAGTTCCAAAGAAATAGGCTCTAAGGCCAGTGAAGGAATGGACTTGCCAGCTAAAGTGATTGAGAACAAGCAGGCAAAGAGAGAGCAAGCTTCCTTCTTTCACATCCTTCATATAAACTGTCAGTAGAAGGTGTGGCCCAGATTAAAGGTGGATCTTCTCAGTACAAAAGAGCTGAATTAAAGGTGTATCATTGTAGCTAGAGTTTTCCTGCCGGGCCCACAGTCAGGACAAATCTCTGCCACCCGCCAGTCTCCAGCTCCCAAGTCCCGCCAGTCTCCGAGCCCACTTATAAAATAAACATACAGACGCTTACATTATTTAAACTGTTTGGCCATTAGCTCAGGCCTATCATTGTCTAGCTCTTACTCTTATATTTAGCCCATTTCTAATAATCTCTACTTTGTCACGTGGCTCGTGGGTTACCGGTACCTTACATCTTCCTTCTCCTGGCCGCGGCTCCAGCCAGTCTCTCCTCTACCTTCCTGTTCCCTCAATTCTCCTCTCTGTTAGTCCCGCCTATACTTCCTGTCTGGCTACCGGCCAATCAGCGCTTTATTGATACAGAGTGATATCCACAGCATATCATATCATCCTACCTTAAAGATCGGGATTAGAAGTGGGTTTTCCAACTTCAAATGATGTAATTAAGGAAAAAGAAATCCCTCACATGTATTCCCTGACGTTTGGATTTTGGTTAATTCCAGATTTAGTCAAGTTGACAACCAAGGATATCCATTATATATGATGACTCCATTTGAATTTCTTCCATGTATGTGTATATTTTAGAAAGCTTCTACAGTAGTAGATCTCCATTTGGCTTTATAAAGGCCTTTAGTATCAGTTGTCTTTCCCCGTAGCCCCTCCTTTACCCTGTTCTTCATCCCTCTCCTCATTTAAACTTTCTGTTATAGTTCCCCTTTGTCTCTCTGTAACACTATATTCTATTTGCTCTTCCTTGGGAGATCCTCTCTTCACCCAATCCCTTACTTGGTATGTAACCTCTGTGGTTATTTCGATTGTAGCAAATATACCAAAAGTTTAAAAACTAACATTTTCATATAAAATAATATGCTCATTATTTTTCTTTTTACATCTGGGTTACATTACTCGGGGTGATTTTTTTTTCTCACTCAATCCACTTACTTGCAAATTTCATAACTTCATTTTTCTTAACAGATGAAGACTATTTCATTGTGTAAATGTACCCAATTTTCTTATCCATTTTTCAGTTGATGGGCATCCAAGGCCTTTGTATCTTAGTGAGACCCTGTTTCAAAAGAGAAAAATTGAAGAACCTCAACAACAAAATCAACCTAAAACAAGGCTGGAGTTATGGCTCAGTGATAGACACACAAAGCTTTAAGTTCAATTGCTAATACTGCAAAAATAAAACCCAAACCAAATGCAATCTTTGCAATGAAACTTGTATCATATAGAAATGTCACACCGTGTTTCATATTCTAGAAGCTCTTGACCATGTTCTAACAAATAGTTTCAAAACTATATTTGCTCTTCTATTTTCAAGATTATTTTTCATTCATCCATTGGTAATTGATCCAGTCACCAAAGAAACCAAAATATATTTTCATATTTTTATCAAGGTCATGTTGACATACATGAGCATACTTTTACTGATGAAAACAAATGTTTAATAGATGACTCTGGATCTATGTAGAGAGATGCTATACAGTATTTATAATATTATACTCTGACTAGTCTTGACATAGCTACCATGGCTGACCTGGATCACTGAGGTAACAAGACTGTTCTCTTGATTACAAAAGTATTTGTTTTTTCCTTCTGATTTGAAATGATTTTGGCTGGTCTAACATGCAGTTACTAACAGCAGAAAGCAAAGATGTATGTATATGAAAACCATCATTTAGAAATGAATGATATGGGGAATTCTTTCACAGTTTAAACCACAATGTGAAGCAGCACTTAGGGTGAACGTTTTAATTCAGGATGCAATTTATCTGGTGTGTTAATATTCTTGGCATCTACAATAATCTAGAATTAACTTAAATATGCATGTTTTGTATCAAAGTATATCTTAAAAGGCTAGATCTCAACTAGTAATGAGCTAATTATGATTTTCTTGTAAATATTCAGATCATCAAAATCTTCTATCATTTAAGGTCAAATATGACAAGGAACTATACATAAAACCAGATAGAACATTGCATTGGGCAGTTGGGTTCCTTCAAGTTCCACTTTTTACAATGTTATCTGCCGTATTTTATTCAAAAAAAGGCATTGAAATATAGTAAAGTCTTGAAAACTCACAAAATAAATTAAAAAATAAAGGAAAAATATTTATAAAAGATGTTTCTTCAAAGAATGATAGCTAGGAAAATAGGAAGAGGGTTGATATAAATACATACATTGCTTACTTTTTTCAATGATTTAGGAAAACTAGTTTATTTACATTTCTTTGAATCCTTGTTTACTTACTGGAAATGTGACACAATTAGACAGGGTGCTTTCTTTCTGCAGCTAGAATTTTTCAATTTGGCTTATTGTTACTTTTCTGAGGATGTGTTTTTCTTCTTTGTACTTTGTATTTCCATGCAACACTTTAAAAATGTCATTATGAAAAACAATGATTGCTAATAAATGTAATGATGATATGATCTCAAGACACATGAAGAAGTACTTTTTTCCCAAAAGGTGTTCACATTATTCAAAAATTAAAAGAATCAGATGCAAAGTCATTTAAAGCAGGCTTCATGACAATGTAAGAATAATGCAGTTTTGCTGTTTATATTTTGATATGAAGCACCTGAAAGCTATTTCATGTACAGGGAAAGTTTGACTGTTCTAACTTATTTTATTGGAAATCATGGTGATATTAACATCTTGATATATTGTCTCTATTGTGGAAAGATGAGGAGACACTCCCAAAGAAATGTGCTCTAAAGGCGACGCTGGGGAAGTTCAAAACCTGACTGATTTTACTTTTGCTTTTTCTTTTGCTCCCTGTTTCACAATCACAGGCTCCTTTGGTGGAGTTTGTCAAACTCATCAATGCTCTCAGTGTAGGGGATGAACATCACATGTCAGCACTGATTCCGAGCCTTTTAACAATGGCTGGAGTTCCTTACGTAAGATTGACTGAGCTGCAGGTTACAGTATCTTCTGAAGGGGCTGTGTCGAAGGTGTCATCCCAACCCTTCACACAAAACATACATAGAAGCCTAGGCCAGATGAAAGACTTTCCATGGCTTCAGGGGCATTCTTTAAGTTGGACCAGCTCATTAGTTTTTCATCTCACCAATGTTTTGATCTATTAGCATTCATAGAACATCCCAGATATTTTGCAGAGATTACTTGCCATTTTTCATTTCTACATTCTATTTTAATGGCCTGTAGTTACATATGTGGAGGTATTTTGAATTTTTTTCTTAGAAAAGGTAAATCCAATTATTTAATGTATTAAAGCTCTGTATTAGGAATCTTATTTCTGAGTTCCAGTGACATGAGCAATTTAAAAAGGTACATGAGGGTGGCACACTTATGAGAAAGGGCTCCTGGCTACTAATCATTTTCTAAGTAGATCTGAGCAAATAGTGAGACTGTGACATTCTAATTTGGTATATTTTGCTTGCTATTGTAGTTTATGCTGTTAAAGTTCCTGGTAATTCCTGTGGCCAAGTGAACGTTACAAAGACAGATTTTGCAGAATTCTGTAGGCTATTATATGAACTTATATGATACAGTTATAAGCATTCACAGTAGCCAAGCTTATAAGCTTCATAATCATATAATGTAGGTGTCATTTCTTCCCAGAAATTAGAATACTTATCACAATTTGCTTACTGACAATGTTCTCTGCTCATGTTAACTACCATCACTCTGTTTTGTTTTTGGCTTTTTTTGATACAAGAGAAATGGAGAGTAGTATTCTTAGTTTCCCCTTCATATATATATATATATATGTGTGTGTGTGTGTGTGTTAAATAATCTCCATTATTTAATATATTTAATCATATCATTGCCAGTGGCTTTTTCTTTTTTTGTTTATTTTTTGAGATTGCAAATTAATTATATTTATCCCTTTCCTTTCCTCCCTGCAAACCCTCCCATATATGCTCCATGTTCTCCTACAAATTCATTTCTTCTTCTTTTCAATGCATATGTATACAAATTGTATATACATATATATTTCTAAATATAACCTGTTGAATCCACATAATGTTACTTGTAGGTATGCTTTCAGGGCTGATAATTTGGCACTGAAAAAACCAATTGCTGTTCTCTTCCCTGTCTGCTGAAGCCAGTTAGTTTTTAAGCTGCAAGTAGAAGGAACAGAATTAGGTGCAGATGAGTTCCACTATTGTGTGCTTTAGTCTGATACATTCAGTAGAAACAGAGAAACACAAACCTAGACAGGTGCTCTATAAGCATTCCTGTAGACCATGTGATTGGAGATGCACATTTCTGGCTTTTCCACTCTTGCTCTGCTTTTCTGTTTCTGGAATCTTTTTTTGTCCATGGTACATATCTTCTTGTGGGGATTCTTTCTTAATCTACCCCCGCATTAGAAGGGGCCAAGTGTTTCTAAACTCAGTTACCCTTAAGCTGCAAAGTGTGGTCGCCATCTTTGCTGTTACTGTCAAAAACTCTACCTGTGACAGTTCTTTGTGTTCCTGTGACTTAGCTTGTGAGCCAGGAAGCAAGAGGGAAGAGGGAAAGATATGACTATCTTTTCAGATTATTAAATACCTTTTAAAATTGCTTGAATTTTATTTGTTTTGTCATAAGATCTCTGGTACACACTAAAGATAGAATTGTTAGGAATCACAGGATGGGGTTTGGCCACATATTTGTAGGTTCTTTGGAGATATGTCTTACAATTCATTGATGATTGTAGACAGATTACTGATTAAATATTTGGATGAGAGTCTTCATTGAAACTATGAGGCAACAGAAAGTCTAAATTTGTTAAATTCAATATTATACTTCTGAGTGGTTTATTTTTTTAGAATCTTCTCTCCAGACCTCTTCTACTGTGTTGATGGCCAAAGTAGAATTACTTAGAGAATTCTGGTGAGAAAAAGAAAATATGTCATCCATCTATCTATCATCCATTTATCTATTACCTTTCCATCTATCATCTATCCATCTGTCTGTCTGTCTATCTATCTATCTATCTATCTATCTATCTATCTATCTATCTATCTACCTACCTACCTACCTACCTACCTACCTATCTATCATCTGTCATCCATCTATATCTATCATCATGTATCTATTTTATTTTAAACCACTGGGAAGTAACTCTATAACATGAGAACGCAGCCTCAGTTTCTTCACTTAGAGAATTAACTTTAATTGTCCCTGTCTCCTGGGCATAACATGACCTTAAAATAATAAATGTAAAGTGGTTAGTTCAGAGCCTGTTGCATACTTAGTTCTCAACATATAATTGTTGTAATTAGTCTTATACCCAAAGGTTTCTCACTCTTAGTTACAAAATTAGAATCTCAGTCCTTTTTTTTTCTCTCTCCCTCTCAAAGGCCACTCAATCACTAAGCTTCATTCATTAAAATGCAAATACCTCCTGGCTAAGATTACCTTCTAAGCTAATTTTAACACCTTGTAAGTAATAGTTTCTAATGGACTAGCTATCCAAAAGTGCAATGTCTTGAGCAAAAATGCTAGAGTTGCATTCCCTGGTGGGATGATTGTGGAGATCAGAAGAAGGCTAAAGGGGGCTGGACATTGGAGCTGTGACTCGATCCTTGTCATTTTGTAAGCTTGACTGCATAGTTAGTGCAAAGAAAGGGCTATTTGAATACTAATTAAGACAATATATTCTTCTATCCATTTAGGATAATCATCCCTCTTTACTATATCCCATCTATGTTTATGAGATTTCTTAGGCTCATGGTATTTGTGGAGTTAGAGCAACTACCTCAAAGTCCCCTTACATTCCGACTTAACACTTTAATCTGCAGAGTTTATTTTTCAACTTCTTTTTCCAAGATAATATTTTTATTGATTATTTGGGAGTTTCACATAATGCACCCTGAAAAGGCTCACTACAGTCTTTAAATCTGAATGAGATGTGGAATCTTTCTTACACTGAATTCTTTGGAGCAGGGCTTAGGAACCAGGATTTGTCATATTGACTATACGGCACATCAAAATTCACATTTATCCACAACTCTTGGAAAGAAATAAAGAAACTACAAATGTCTCTGGGCATTTCAGGGACCCAGCTAAGAAAAGTATATTCATAAGGTCTGCTCATATCCTATAGGCATTTGACCTTAAGCTAGGTCAGGAAGTTATATCTCCTTGTGTAATCAAGATAAAGAGACAAGGTCCTCAAGGAGCTGACTTGTTTTTACTTCTATTAGGAAAACTAGAGTGTCTGTGTGGAACCTCTATGAAGGCAATGGGAATATGGACATATTTGTGAAAACAGGACAGTATAGCAATGTAGGAAAACACTCGGAGTAAACAAAATAAATAAACATACAGAAACAGATGAACAAAATCTAGTGAAGATGAACAGAGAAATAATCTGTTGTTAGGCTTCCAAGTTTTCAGATTTGTTCACATTCTAAGCATGAGTAAAGCCCAAGAAAGCAGTGGCAAGCTTTGTTCTGAGGAATCACGCCAGAAGCAAATAACCGCTTGTATCCAGAGAAAAGATGCTGTCTGTTTGTGGCAGATGCTACTCTACACTTTTGTCAGGCTCTGTAAACATAAATCCTGAGAACCTGATGGGTATGTGAGAGATGCAGAGGCAGGTAGCAGCCTCCATCCAAGTGCCTGATCCTGGAGGGAGAGCAGCAGGACAAACGGCAGTGGTCTTTCTGAAGGAAGCACAAAGACTGAATTCGATTACTTACTGCTTCAATTCTAATATAAATCAGCCTGTGCTTGTGGGTTGCCAGTAATTGTAGATTTGTTTGGTTCTGAAAATAAGAGGTACCTATTAGGACATCTGATGCAAGCCCTTAATGACTGTCATTTGTGAGCTTTGGGAAGCTGTATATCACACTTAGGGACATGGCCTTCTAACAGCTGCTGGGAAACTCCTACCTCATCTTCTTCTGAGTCACTGGTGCTAATTTTATAGTGTGACCAATTTCTGGGAAGCTTAATATGTGGGGTAAGCAACAGATAGCTGTTGATACTTACTGAGATTAGAGCCAATCCATTTCTCCTACTCTTGCAATTTTAATTTAGTCCATCTTACCTCCAATTTGAAAATTAAAAACAACAAAATAGAAACAGAACATTGCCAATGGGCAGCTTTTCATTTTGAAATTAAGGCCATGGTGTTCCAATGAGGGGAATGGTTGCTGGTGATAAGGTAGAGATCCCAGTGGAGTGTTAAGTGTGTGATATTTCAGTATTGATTATGTCATTTCACGATAGTAAAGATTCATTTTCAAAAATACATGAATACAAATAATAACTAACACAGACACTGTGCATAATATTATCCCAGACTTACTAAGGATTATGTGGCTGTACATCCTTTTCTCCACAAACTTTATCCTATTGTACATTCCTGAATTATTGAATTCTGATTTTAAGCAACATATTTTGAACATTTTTTGGCTAATATTCTTAGTTTTTTTAACAACCATGTGAAATATCTTGGATAATAATATTGTTAGTATTTCCTTGCCTGGAATGCTCTCTTGTCTTTTAATATGAGTCTCTTTTTTATGTTGTTCATTTCTTTTCAAAGTCAGTATGCTGAGACCCTGAACACTGACCTGATGTAGCCGCCCACTTATTCCCCATTACACTACCCTAAGCATTCTGTAAATTAAACATCTTTTCACTGTTGTCTGATGCCTTCTTTCCATTTCTCATTCCCTTTGTCTTCCTTTCCTTCTATTATTTTACTTTTGGAATTCTTTTCTTTCTTTCTCTCTCTTTTTTATTTTCACTTTTCTTGGCTTTTAAAAATGTTTCTTTCATTTTTATTTATTTGTATGTATCCATCTGTGTGTGTTTGCCTGTGTGTGGGTGTACACAGAGGCCAGAAAGGGGCAGAGGTTCAATTCCATGAAACAGCAGCTCCAGGGGATCGGTGAGTTGCCCAACATGGGTGCTGGGAATGGAATGCAGCTGTTCTTCAAGAGTAACAAATGTTCTTAACCACTGAGCCATCTCTCCATCTTCATGACTCTTTGATTTGACAAGAAATAGTAGAAAGTCATAACTAAACATATGCTACTTACGTGAGATATTTTGTATTTTAACATGTTACTGATTTCAGCAAGACCAAAACCACATATATTATTCCTTGTCAACTATTCAGCCAAAATATTTCTGGTTGACACTATAAGAATAATAGTAGGGAGGCATTAAAGAGATTCAGCCTGTTTCAGGCATGATCTCCATCAGGTCTCAAAAGATAATCCAAGAAATCCCTTCATCAAAATAAATAGTAACAATTCCCATGCCTGTTTCCTATCCCCTTTCCTCTGTCCCAACCATTTTCTACCATTAAACTATTACTATAAAGTTATCTAGTAACTTGGTATCCATTACAAGACTTTAAGTCTTTAGTAAAAGTAGACAAATAGACTTGTCAGTTTTTATACGAACTTGACAGCTCTTACTAATTAACTATACCCCCCCCCCACAACACACACACACACCGGGGTAAAGGCCAATGTGAGTTAGTAGGAACTGAAAAAGAATTAAATGATGTGGGCTAAAATGTAAAATAAATAATCTACTGATACACCACAATCTGTGTTTTTACTTACAAGTATCGAGTAGGAATATCTAGAATGTAACTAATAGTATTTAAAATATTATAGAATTTCTTTTGGTATATAAGAAGAGGATATATTGCTTTAGGGGTATTTTGTTTTGTCCTCACTGTTTTTCTTTTTTATATTAGGGTGCAAGGTATAATTAAATTGCAGCAGATATGAATAATATCACCAGCCTTTGGAAAAGCAATCATTTCAATCTCTATCCATAACCATGTCATGAAAATTTTATGGATTCAAAAAATACAGAAGTGTCCCTATAAGCTATGAGAGTGTCTCTGTGGAAATCAGTAGCCCTGGTGAAAACTTAATTTATCCAGTAAGAAGCCGATGCAAAAACTACTACTCTGAATGAACTTTCCCTGAACTTAAGTCTCATGATCCACTCATATTTAGCATTAACTTTTGGTCCCTGAAGATGATGTGAACATTTTAAAGTAATGATTTCTGCCACTTTCCAAGCCATTGACAAATATTTTTTCATTTACTAATAATGTTTATAACATATGGTTGAGTGCTGGGGAGGTACAAGGTGCAGAATGGGTATGGCTCAGAAGAGTTTCTCTGTACTTAAAGGCAAGAGTGTCTTCAATCAAAGAAGACAAATAAGAATGAGAAGGGATGATGAGACACAGCTTGTGATGAATTAATGTATAAATTTATGAAGTTCAATTGCCATAGAATTTAGAACATGTTTGGTGGACGTATTGCATAGGAATCTTGGACATGAGAGAATCCAGAGATGCCTTGAAGAATTGGGCAGAAAGCCTAGGCATCTTAAATGTCAGATAACAGCTATGGAGCAAATGGAATTGATAACTTACTTGCTTTATATGAATACTCATCTTTTGAGAAAATACAAATTAATAATTTTTTAATTCTTGACTCTTAAAGTCTCTGTTAGCAACAGAAATGATATTATTCAAGAACCACACACATTAGAGTTACTAGATTTATTATTTCAAATAATGTGATAAGCAATGACATGTTCTTAGCTTTGCTATACATTAGAACAGCATGACAAGTAAAACAGACAAACACATAAACAAAAACACATAAATCTTGAACATTGGATCTAAATATACCTAAGTGGGGGGTCTACTTACAGTTTCATGGATGACACCATAGCAGTTGCAACACTGAAAGGCCCACTCCATTATGGGTGATGACTCATGAAAGCTGCATTTGAGGAACTCCCTTATAACTTGTAGGCAGCTCAGCTAGTCAGAAAGTACTTTCTCTGGCAATCATTACTGCTTCTATATCTTTATGGGATACCTTATGGGTCTTGTAAATTTCAGGAACTTCTGAGACTGCTGAGATGCTTACTTGCTGGGTTTTATAGTATTGGCTTATGTCCTATATAATGAGTCTTTCTCTTCCATCTAGAAGAAAATATTTTAATTTAGAGAAAATAGCTAAATAGCACCAGCACTGTCAAATGCTGTGGAAATATCAAGATAAGGAATTGGTTAAAATGAAATTGAAGTAATAATTAGTAACACAAGCACCGTATGAATAAATTCCATGCTATAGATTAAATGACTGTGCTAAGAAGATGATGTCTCTGTTAATATAATAAGTGGGAAAAGGACATTGTGAGTTGACATATATGTCTATAAGTTCTGTGTTTTGTGGGAGCAATTTAAAGGAGTTCCTGTTGGATGGTTTCAATTTTCTCTGCTGACCAGTTTCCCTGAAAATCAGCTTGCCTAGCTTTTGGGATTTAGAGTCAAGGTATTTTTTGATTACCATGTGCAGCTATAAACAACTAAAGGTACTGTCTGTGGTATTTAAACTATTTTAATGATTGAACAATTTTCTTATACAAAGTTAGCCTGAAACCTTCAGGGTAAAGGTTGTATGCTAAAATCAATAATAAAGGCTAGATTTGGATCTGGTTTAATGGAAAGGATCAATATGCTATAAAAGAGCTTTTGAAAGTGAAATGTTTCTACTGGAAAATAGAAGTTTATTTTTAGAAAAATAATGGTATGAATTACTGTACTAATTAAAAAATGCATATATATATAGTAATAACTTTTATATTTACATGCCTGAATAAACTCATATGTATTATAACATTTTAATGTCATACATTACTTCCTAATCATTTCCCTTTTTCCTGCTTGGTAAAATATGCTGCCTTACTTGGCGCTCCTTCCTCTTTCATATTTACCCTTGAAGATGTGTGTCAGAAAAATAACTATGCATACTCATCCATATCTCTCTCAAATTTTCTGAAGAGTTTATGTGTAAATAAATTATTTATATGTGCTTTTATGTTAATTAATTATTTACTCTGACAAATCAACAGATACAGTCTAATTCATTCTTTTGAATATTTCAGACTGGGGTTAATTCTAGCCACTGTTTAGCTGCTTCTCTATTAATCTTGATTTAGAATTTTGTGGCTTTTTCTTCTGTGAACCAATACTGCTAAAATATCCTTGATACAAAATTGTATGCTAGTGTCATTTCAGGCCATATGCATATATTTGCATATATATCGATATCTAGATAGATCACATAGCTACCAGTATAGAAAATACATAGATATGATGAGTTTTCACATGAAAAAAATTTCCAAACTTCATATGTAAATTTCATGTTAACAGACTTGCCAAATGGATGATAAACATGAATTTATATATATAATTGTCTATAAACATAGTGTAAACAATTGATACTATGTGGACATATATGTGTACATTTAATCCTTTGTCCTGTGTCTACACTAAATCGAGATGAACATTTTCAAATTAAATATTGAGGAATGTTTTGAAGAGTGATTGTTGATATTTTTTTAAAAAAGTTTTGTTTATGTGAATTGGTATACACATCACTCATTTCTTTTTTTCTATTTTTCTTTTATTGAAAATAATTTTTTTTGATATAATATATTCTGATTATGGTTTCTCCTGATCCAACCACTCTGGTATGCTCCTAACACCCTT
>CABHPH010151122.1:54607-70898 GCA_902168325.1 Peromyscus nudipes | reverse complement strand
CCATCCACTTCCTGTAATCCTGTGTCGCTCATCCAGGCCATGGCAGCGTGGGTACTGAGAAGCTTTGGCTTCATATTCCAATCTCCCACACTGTTTGCTGCTTTCAAAGCCTGCTTGGCTTCCAGGCTTCAGCGTGCTTGTATCACTTCACACACTTCTGCCATCCCATGCAGCTTGTCCAGGCGTGTGTGTGTGTGTGTGTGTGTGTGTGTAGAGACATTGCAAATCTCTCCAATTTAGACACTGAGGCCACAATTCTGTTTCAAGCCTGCTGTAGCCCTGCAATATCTTCACACATGCGTGGATTTCTGCAGCCTAAACGATCCTTCTATGGCTCTTGAGGTGCCTAGTGCCTGTGAAGAGCTATGGCAGAGTCTAGCCTGCCAGGAGTACCGTGGTGTGGCTGGGAAAGCATTTTGGTTTCTTTATAGAAAAAAATCCACCCTGGTTTATTTCAGTTTTCTCTAACACAGTCTCTTAATAGAATCTGTTTTTAAATGTTATCTTTTTTCCATTTGATATCACAGAAATGAGATGAATTATTTTAAAATAATACAGATTAATAATGAGGGGACAATTCTGCTATCTGAAAGATAACTAAAAGCTAGAAATGGAAGAGAAGTATTAATAATTTCTTGAAAAAAACTTTAACCTTGATAATAATCAAAGGTATAAAAATGAAGATGATAAGCATGATTTGTCTTACAATGGAGTCAAACACTAAAATTAGTAAAGCTTTATGGACTAGTTATTTTTTACTTTTGGTAAAATGGTTCATGTGTCAAAACTTCCCAAAGTTTTGCATATAGATAAACAACCTTTTAGGTACAATTTCAGAATGACTTAGCAATCCATGTCTGAGGATTTCTTCCAAGGAAATAATTAGGCAATAAATGTTCAGTATAAACAAGGACATACCTTAAAACTTTTATTTTGGTCATTTAATTGCAAAAAATAGAACCTAAAATATTTATGATCTCATAAAAATAAGAAAGCTGTGTGGAAAGTTCAGTATAATATTAACCTTGTATAAGTTTGGTTGTTTGTATCTAGGTGGCAAGATTTTATTAGTTTTTCAACTCCATGTTTTCTAATTTCTTCTGTGATTATGTGTTTTATGTACCATGGGTTATGTTCATAAGAAGCATAAATATATCATGTAGAGAGTGTTCAACAACATTCCTTACTCAGTTTGATCTTAAGTGCCAATCTAAATGCTTAGGGCAAATCCCTGACATTCAACTGCAATGTAATGGTAGTTTATTTATTCTTCCTCATATGTGTTTTCTATTCTTTTTATGCTTTCTGAAACAATTATTTCTTTTTGTATTAAAAAAATAGATCAAAAAGTAGAGGAAGAAAACAAAGAAATGTTTGTCCTATGAATTGAATTGGATGTGCTGTTCCTCTGGGTCGTTCATTAGTCTGCAGCTTCCTATGTGACTCTAGAAGGTTCTTCTGTGAGGTCACACCTTTGTCCTACACATGCTTTCTATTCTTAGAGAAGATATATAAGTTAAGACTAAAACATAAGAAGCAGAGGTTAAAACAGGCCTGTCTCACAGTGCCATCCTTCCAACCAGCTTCAGATCTTCTCCCATAGCATAGGCTGAGCTGCCTCACTGTGGGTTCCGCTTCATCACCTGGATGTTCAAGTGATTAAATGAACAAGACATGAACTGCTTGGAACAGAATAGGGTAAATGAGCTTGATGGGTGATGTTGCTCTGTATGCTGTGAATGTGTTGCTCTGATTGGTTGATAAAATGCTGATTGGCCAGTAGCCAGGCAGGAAGTATAGCCAGGATAAGCAGACAAGAAGAATTCTGGGAAGAGGAAGGCTGAGTCAGGAGTTGCCAGCCAGACACAGAGGAAGCAAGGTGTCAGGGCAGAACTGAGAAAAGGTGCCAACCCACATGGCTAAACATAGATAAAAATTATGGGTTAATTTAAATGTAAGAGCTAGTCAGTAAATAAGCCTGAGTTAATGGCCGAACAGTTATAAATGATATTAAGCCTCTACATGTTTATTTGGGTCTGAGCGGCTGCAGGACCAGGCAGGAGAGATTCATCCCGACCGCAGGGCCCAGGCGGGACACAGGAAAATTTCCAGCTGCATTAGCTCTGCATTTTTCATCCACTATTTTCTTCTGAAGTTTTAATGTTGCACATTTATCTTACTGTTTTGTAAAGGTGCTTATTATTTTAATAAATAATAAAATTAAAATAATAAAAATGCTTATTATTTTAAAAGCTGCAAAAATAGAGAAAAATGAGGGAAGTGAACAATATTAAATTATAAAACAGAAATATATCCATCATTTACAACTGATGAGCATCATTCAAAATGTCTCTCTGTGGATGTGTTCAGAGACAAAGTGTGATGACCAGAACAAAAGCAGGTGGTATAAGAGGCATGACATTAGTCTATACTCAATAATTTTTGTAGTTCATTTTTCCTTTGAAAAAAGTGAGACACTAATACTTTCTCGCTTCAAATTAACATTTCATCAGCAAAATATTTCACAGATCCTTAAAAGTTAAGAAGAAAAAGTTTAAGTAAAAGTTTAAAAGATTAAACCCATGTTGTTCTCTCTCTCTCTCTCTGGTTTTTCAAGACAGAGTTTCTCTGTGTAAGAGGCCTCAAACACACAAAGATCCTCCTGCCTCTTCCTTCCAAGTGCTGGGATTAAGGTATGTGTCACCATGTCTGGCCATCCATGTGTTTTTAATATTAGAATTTTTGGTTCAAAACACCTAGCCTGATCTTAAAGTTCTGAGTTGAATTGGAGAAAACTGATGTAGCATTAACCACTAGAATTGACAGATTGTTTGATGTTGACAATAAAAAGTGGTACAGCTGAGAGACATGCCCATCTGCATGTATCATCACTGCAGTCTTCACATAGTTCTGCTTCTGTGATCCACTTATGTTAGCAACTCATGGGGTCCACATCATGTGTGACAATTACCAAGACTGGTGTTAAAATATGGGAGATGGCTTACACTAATCTAACAAGGCGAAAAACTAAGCAATAAGAAACTTAGCCCTTCTCTTATTCCATTTCAGTGCCTCAAGTTTTGCTACCAATCCAAACAAGTTCCAGTATCTCCCAGCATAGCTCTGTGATACTCCAGGCAGATCTAGACTCTCAAGTAATTTATACCCAAGCCTAAGTTCTAACAGCTGGTAGGCACTGGAGGAATGATACTAGCTACATGCATTGAGTCTTTCCAAGTGGGAGAATTGATGAATCGTCTGTTGTAGCTTCTAATGTTAATACTTCTACAGCCATACCCATTGTCAATGAATCTAATCCCCTGAGCGCTTCAGAGTCAGAGCTTGTGGCTTATGTTAAGTTTTTACTGGCTCTTCTCAGCAGGATGGATATGTTTACCCTCCCTCTGCGCTTTAGTAATGAAAATATGGGTATCTAGTTGTTTACAACTACCCTTCACAGAAATGCTCTCAATGGATGTTGCAGTTGTTCCAGGAGATGGGATGTCCTCATCATTGGTTGAAGCAGAACACAAAGGTCCAGCCTTATACCTGATTTTGGACAATTCTGAGGGGTCACTACAGTCTGGAGGTTGCTGAAACCCTGAATGAGTTTCAGTTAAAGTAACATTGAAGGCCAGCTTCACCTTTAGCCCAGCCTTGTCCTCTGCAATTATCACAGGCACATCGTCCTCAAATTTCTTCTGCATAAAACATAGGATGGCCCTCATAAAGAGAGCTAAAAAGACAGAAAACACGCTATATGTAGTAAGACTTTTTTTTGTTTTTTGGTGAAGCTGCCTTTTATTTAATTTAAGGATGGTCTTTGATTTCTTCTATTTGGTGTATTTCAAATGTCAGCTTATAAAAGAAAACAGTTTGGGCAGATGACAGATGGGACTTATAATTTATGATCTCTGCTCTGGATTTCTTCCCAGGTCAACCGTAGGTAAGGGATGTACCATAAATTCCCAATCAAATACCTGTGTGTCTTGGTGGTGGTTGAACCACGGGAAGTAATGGGAAGCAGTTTTGAATTCTGAATTCTCTCGATAGTGGGTCCCAACACTTCTGTTTTAGCGACTAGCTAATCTCATGTCCTAAGATTCTCATTCTTATCACTTCGTTTAGATGCCTTTTCTCTAAAAGTAATTATCCTGTCATCTGGAAGACGTGATGGTACCACGTGATGGGGCACAAGCTGGGGGAGTGCCGTGGGCCCCTGTTTCACATGGCCGTATTCCAGCTAAGCTGGCCTTTTGGTTCCGTCCTAGCACACTGTTAGCCTTATGTTTTCTGGTTGATATCCATCATGTCAGCTCTACACATGTTTCTAAAGCATACTGTACATCGTAGTTAAATGAAGCATGCGACATGTTTCTGACTATATACAACAACAAAAAGGAACACTATATAAGTTTTTGAGGTTGTATTTTACTTACAAGTTGGTGAATTCATTTCCTTCTATCTAAAGAAGCCACTGAATCAGTTCTCCATCGGGTTTCTGTCTTCACTGCCCTTCCTTCTTTTTCCTAGCCCACACACCATCTCACTTCACCTTCCTGGGCCTAGGTCATTTCCTTTTGTCAGGTTATATCTCTTACCATCATTTCAATCTGTTCTGTCCTGCTTCTTTTACAATTTTCCTTTTGAGTTTCAAGACTTTTTTTTCTTCTTTCAACAAAATCCATTTATTTTCATTTTCAGAACTACTATATTTGCTAACAACTTATAAAAATTTTAGAACTTTAAAAATGCTCTCAATTTGTTTTCTCCTTCTTTTCACCTGATAAGAAATTTAAAGTCACCCACTGGAATATGAATCATCTAGAAAATATAGAAAATGATTTCTTTAAGAATGCATTTTGGGGAACATAAATATGTCAAGTATTCATGAGGTCATATTGCCACCCCTGTTCTGGCTGTTTCTTGATCAGAGAGTGGCTTCAAATTGTGTAGTCACTCCCTGTGATGGGTCTGTCACTTTTCACCATAAATTGTCAAAGCCACACATCAGCCTTTTCCCTGCTACACCCAGACATGTCTTCTCAAAAATTCCATTCTGTGTGGTCCCTAATTCTGTTCATTGTTGATATATGAGGGATTACATCTATTTCCTACCACCTTGATCTTTTGGTAAATAGGTCCAATCAGGGGTGCATAAATATAGATTAAAAGATTTCTTTATGGTGTTTCTCTACAGTGGTTCGTGATGGAGATTTACAAAACTCATAGGCTTTGCTGAAAATATTCAAAACCACTATTCTCCTTAACAGTACATAGGGGGTTTCAAAACCCTTTAACAAATGCAAATGAGGTTTTGTATGTAGCTGTAGGAAGCTCTGTTTTAACCAAGATGTTTTCTATTTCTAATTAAACCCTAATTAGAAGCCATAACTTTGCTGAGCTATGAAAAGCTTACTATGGGTTGTCTAAAACCCATGGGTGTTGAGATAATAACAAAGCCATTCCACTTGGGTGTGAAAAGACATCTATAGAAAGATTCCCTACGTGTTGTGGTAATCTCAAGCCATGTTTCATAAAACAATCTTTCTATAAGTTATTAAGGCTGTCCCTCTTGCTACAGTTTAAATGCCTTCATGAAAACTAAAGTAAAATTGAATCCTTGCTGTGAGAGATTAAGAGACAGAAACAGATGGGACCTTTGAGAGGCGAATGGGTTAATCGATTAATTCGATTAATGGTTACTGGGAAATGGCTTTGTTGAAAACATGAGCTCTCTTTGGATAGCTTGTACTGGCTACCCATGTGTTGTCCTATGTTATTGGTATGTGACAGTCTTCTCCACTAAGAGGGCTGTCACTTAATATTATCACTTAACCTTGGATTTCTCAGTCTGTTTACAGTTACCATTATAAAATACAACCCTTTGCCTCCTCCCATGGCTTAAAATGACTGTTGACCACTAATGGTCATCAAAAGTTATCACTTATTGTAAGTGACCCTACCAAACTGTCCCACAGCATTCATTCCTCTTACACACATCACTCCTCTTACATTTGGGCTGCAAACACTTACCATGTCACACCTCCAGGGATCCTGCTTCTCTGCTGACTTTCTACACATGATACTTTCCAGTTGCACTGTCCTTCCTGTCTTCCCTGAATTGCAGTCACTAGTCATCTTTATGACAGTGTCATGGCTCATGGTAGTTCTGGATTGAGATGGTGCTGTGTTATGTCAGTTTGCATTCTATGTCCTTGTTCTGGCATGTTGTACATATTATAGGATTCCCCACCTCACTAAACTCTTTGTTCTCATATTCTGCAGAGAGGAAAAATGAAAGCAAATGGAAGCAATCATGTGTTTGTGGTCATCAATGAGGAGAGGACAGCTGAGTAAAATGAGAATTCTTTTACGTATATATATATATATATATATATATAGTTATATATAGTTATCATATGGATAGCTCATAGTACTTTAAGCTTCTGTAGACTTTCCCATAGTGGAAAGCAGGAGTCGTACAACTATAGTAAGGACTCAAAAAATGTGGTTTCACTCTAGCAAGGCAGTTGTAAATGAATTATCATATATACCTTCCATCCATTGTACATTAGTGTGCAGACTTTTCTTTTCTTTTTTTTCTCATCTCAGAACAGGAGAATGTGCATCATAAGAAGTAGAGGGCTTCTTATAAAGAACCTAGAAAGAACCTAGAATGCAATCTGGGCATTGCTTAGAGTAAGCTTGATGTTATATTGAGTGTTATCAAAATTCAGAGAGACTTATGATTGGGTACATCAGTCTTGTCTGCAGGAAGGATAGATACCACTAGAGAAAGGGTGTAACAGTGTCAGCCACTTAGATTATCCAGAGGATGGGTGTATATAGTGTTTTATGAGCTGCACAGTGTTTCTAGTCTGTGCTTAAGCGAAATTACAAAATGTCTTTTTCTCTGTTTATCATGTACTCTGAATGCATTTGTCTGGCAATGGTGTTCTGTGAAATTATGTCTTTAAGGAGTGTAACATGACCAACTGCAAGGGATGGGGCAGCTTCAAACATTTCTGATGTCTGATTGCAAGTGTCAGCCCAGTTTCTAGGTGTCAAGGTCTGCTTCTTTTCTTTCTTTTTTTCTTTTTCCTTCCCTAGAAGATGAAAGAGTAAGATAGCACATTCTGTGGTTTGTGTCCCCTTTGAATGCTCCGCACAGAGGTCACATAGGAACAAGGCTACTTTACTGGAATCTGGGCATCTGTCCTCTCCTCTGTTTCCTTATTGACACTCAGCCTCCCCTAACATGAGTATTTCTTGATCACAATTAGCGAAGGGTCTCAGCAGGTGACTCAAAGCCTCCAGGTGGAGGTGGGGCTGCTGCTTTTGGTGCACAAATTTCTCCTTCTTTCTTGTGTATTTCAAACTATCAGATATTATATAAATTTTAAGACACAAAATTAAAAAAAATATAACCAATATCAGCAAACCTACTATTCAACTTAAAAGACTGACAACTCAAATTGCCCACCCACAATAACCCCTCATCAGGTTGCCTTTGCTACTCAGAGAAAATATTTGAATTTGATACTTCTTTCTCATACATTTATTTATAGTTTTTACATATGCATGTGTATCAGAAAGCAGTGTGCCTGGCTGCTTTGAATGATTTTAAATTTCATATGAAGAGCTTCATATATATTCTTCAATTTCCATCTTTTGTCCAACGTTTTTGTGAAGTTCACTGGTGCCAATGCATATATATAGCTCTTGTTCATATATTTCTTCTCTACCAATTCCTTTTTTTCCAAATATGTTCTAGTTTATCACTTGTTTTCCTCCACTGGACATTAGGATGGTTAGAATTTTATTTGTTTTTATAGAATGTTGCTATGGATATTTTCATGCATATTTCCCATTGTACAGGTGGGTGAAATTCTCTAGGATTTCCATGTAGGCGTGAAAAAGGTTCTGAGTCATACAGTATGTGTGTCAGCAACTTTAATTTAAACTAATCATATCAGTTCCCTCACCCACCAGCAGCATGGGAAAGTTGCCAGTCCCTACATTCTTTGAGTGCTTGTTGTTACTAGATTTAAAATTTTTTGTGATGTGACAGGTGAAATGGTGTCATTTTAAATTTTCATTACATTTTCCTGTTTGTTATATTCCTTTTGTATTTTCTATTTGCTGTGAAGATATGAAACTTTTCAGATGCATTTGCTATTTACCTGATGTGGGTTAGATGAATGGACTGCTCATATAATTTGCTTGTTTTTCTATTTTCTTGATCCCCTGTTATTGTCTGGGAACATTGTTCACATGTGTTGCACACATGTTATTATTTGTTGTTTGATGGCTCGAAGTGTCTTCTTGTAATCTGTGGGTTATCTCTCTATGCTTTATGACGTTGTTGATGAAGGGAAATTCTAGTAGAACCATATTGTTCTGCTTTTGGGTACTGGTTAAGGAACACCCCCATAACAGAGTGGCTTAAAGCAATCATCCAGTTCTAACTGTTTCCATAGATTCTAGAAGGCAAGGATTTGGGGAAAGCCACAGTGGCTGCTTCTAGCTCAGAGTTTCTCATGGAACTGCAATGGTGTGGTGGAGAACCGAACAGAGAGTAGGCAGATAGGGATTCCTCTCTCCATTTACACTAAGGATTTCTACCCATAATATCTTTGTAGGGACTTGTTTCAGTATTATTACAATATGACTGTGAAGGCAGCTAGCCTGCTTGTCTGACACTCAAGGCTCTGGTGTATTACAGACAGTGAGGTAGAGGCTGTACTGTCTTGAATGACCTAGCTTTGGAATTTCAGATGTCAATTTGAAAGTCTTACAAGCTGACCCATTTTTAAAGATAGGGCACATAGATCTTATCTCTTAATGGAAAGGATGTTGAGGTCATGCTACAAGAAGTGTGTGTAGAGAACATTATGTCATCTTTGGAAAACAAAGTGTGTGACATAGATTCATCAACATTTTATATAAATAAATTCTTAATTCAGAAGTCCTGATCTAACTCAAGCGCAAAGATGTCTCCTCATATGTCTCTATACATTTTTGTTTGCTTTACACATCTCCATCATCAGTTTATCTGGAACTGATTTCTGTGTTTTGGTGAAGAAGTGATCTAATTTAATTTTAGTGATTCTGACACATGTTATTAGTTATCTCTTAGTGACATAAAATGCTAAATATTGTAAATACAATTTTCATGCCAACATTTTAATTTTGGAGTTTCCTTTGCTGTTACATTGACTTTTTTTATTGGTAGTGATAGCTTTTTATTTTCTATTTTTATTTTTGGTCTTTCAAGACAGGGTTTCTCTGTGTAGCTTTGTGCCTTTCCTGGAACTCATTCTGTAGCCCAGGCTGGCCTCAAACTCACAAAGATCCACCTGCCTCTGCCTCCCGAGTGCTGGGATTAAAGGCGTGCACCACCACCGCCCGGCGATAGTGACAGCTTTTTAAAGCATCCTCCCAGTGTTCTACTTATTCTGTCTTGTAGAATCAGTTCAAGAGCCTGTTAAAAACTCTGGAAAATTTCTTTAGAATTCAACTGAATTTTTGGGCTTGTATAGAATTTCCTTTATGATGCTCAGTCAGTCCTGTTCTACAGTAACAGGCATTTCTCACATATTTCTTAAATCTCAAAAAGTACATATTTCTGCTCAAAGATCATGCATATATAAATTATTAGTTTATTAAAAGAGCTTCTTTCTTCTAGTAAACATACAAATATTTGTGTAAATTGGTATCATAGTCAAGTCTTGCCTGAAATCAGGCAAGAATTGTTAATAAGCCTGAGGTGACTATATATTTTCTAAGAGGTTCTAGTAATGTGAAGATTTATTTTTTGTTTGTATTCCTTGTATATTTATTTTTTTTACTTTAAACATATTAATTTTATATCTTCTTAAAACTTAAAAAATATTTTGATACTTTTATACTATATTTACATTATTGTCACTCCCCTCCACTCCACCTTCTCCTATGTCCTCCTCACTCCCTTTCAAATTTATGACCTCTTATTATTTAATGTGTGTGTGTGTGTGTGTGTGTGTGTGTGTGTGTGTTTCTATCCTATCTCATTCTCAAAAATCTACGGTACAATCTCCCCAAGGCAAGACAATGAGGGGACATCTTTGTCTTGTTTCTTGTTTCTGAGGCTGCATTTGCTAGGATCTTAATTCTCATTACTGGCAATAGACTAAAGGACTCAAAAGTAAAAGTATCATCTCTCATAAAAGCACTGAGAGTAAAAACTTGGTACAGCTATGAGAATTAAAGTTCTTGGAGCTCTGGAAACTAACAGAAAGGTTGCAGCAACCAGGGAATAGTTAGTGAGGAAAACTTGTGTCTCTTGTTATGGTCAGATAGCTTTGTAGAATTCCAATTGCTCTGGCTTTCATCTTTTACTCCTAGACTATCAGAGTGTTGAAAAGAATGTGATCTTCCTTACATACATAACTGGTCCCAGAGAAGGAGAAGGTGCCTCACAACAAGATATCGTTGGTCTTTGTTTGTCTTTTAAGAAATGTATTTATTTCCTATAAATTGTCTAATTGTTTGGCCTCCTTTCGTATTACTCCCACAGCCCTTTGGCTTTCTTTGTACTCTTTTTTATTAACCACTGAGATAATTTTTTTCCATTATGCTTTTTAGATTTTGAGTATTTGATTCTTGTATTTTAAAATGTTATTAGATAAATTAATACTTAAAACCATCTCTAGTTCCTGAATTCTTTTACATTATTTTAAATTCTGTAACATAATTCTATCTTCAACCACTCAAGATATTAGGTAGAGGTGGTATTCATTGTGTTCATTCACACATTTATTCTTTACATTTATTTTCATGCTTTCTTTTTAATTCAATTAATTTTAAAGCTCTTGACAGTTTCTTATTTATCTATTATATATTGCTGTCTGTGTACTATGTGCATGTCTTGTGCCTGTGGGGGTTAGAAGAGGGTGTTGGATCCCCTGGAACTGGAGCTACAGATGGTTGTGAGCTACCATGTGGGTGCTGAGAATCAAACCTGAGTCCTCTGGAAGAGCAGCCAGTGCTCTTTTGAGCCATCTTTCCAGCCCCCATTACCTTTTTTTTATCCCATCCTATGGATTCCTTTTCTTCATAACTAACCCCACTTCTGCTTTAATGTCTTTATAAATTTTTACTTATTTATGCTTTTGGCTACAGTTGCTGGATGTCAAAGACAGCCATGACCATGTCACACCTAGAAGACAGCATCTTATAATAGACCTCCCCTCCTTCTGGCTTCTGTATTCCTGCTATTCCTCTTCTACGGTGTCTCCTGGGCCTGGGAGTAGGTGTTAGAGAAGACCCATTTAGAAATGAACATGCTGGGGTTGGGAATTTAGCTTAGTGGTAGAGCACTTGCCTAGCAAGTTCAAGGCCCTGGGTTCGGTCCTCAGCTCTGAAAAAAAAAGAATAGAAATGAACATACAGCAGTTCCTTATACTCATTATCTAGTGGGTTATGAGCCTCTGATTTGACCTTTGCACACTACCAAAAGAGGCTCTTCTTCTTCAGGCTGAGGGCAACAGCAGTCTTCCTACATATTTAGAAAGTAGTTTAACTACTTGTCCCTTTATCAAAACAGTAGTAGTAGACACCCCGACAGGACCTCCCTAGCCATAGGCTTTTCACAGTTCTGCAGTACCAGGCATGCATTCCTTCCATGCCCCAGCCCTCAGTTTGAATCAAGAGTAGTTGCTTATGCCTTGAGCATTCATGCTACCATTATACCAGTTACTGTCACTCACAAGGTCTTTAGCTTGGTTAGACCCTTGATAACTCTTCTCCCCCTGCAGTCTGCACAGAACTTCATGACACGAGGAGCAGGGATGATGCTCCTAGCTAAGTTACAGCCAGACTTTTCTGTGTCCTGTATCCAAATACATGTGACAGGGCAATGAGAGGATATAGTAAGGGTAGAGGGGCTTAAATGGGAATGGGGTCAAGGGAATATTGGGAATGTAGGGGTGGAGAGAGTGTCAGCCAAATCTAAGGGTAAATGAAAAAGCCCAACAGAAACCTGCTACTTTATAAGTGAGCTAAAAAGTTGTTTTTATAATTAAATTTTAAAGTTTTTGAGAATTTCATACACAAGTACTGTACGTACATCATTCAAGTCATCCCTCTCTCTCTTCCTACTCCCCTATGTCCCACCCCAGTCACTACCAAATTCATGACTTCTTCTTTACACACATACACACACATGTGTGTATATACACACAAATATACATGTATACACATATGTATGTATACACACATATATGTACATAGATACATAAACACACATGTGTATATAAATACAGCCTGCTGAATCCATTTGATGGTATTCATATTTGTATGTGTTTGAAACAGAATCCTGAATAGAGTTCCCCTGCATGGGTAGAAAGCATTGCTCCTAGAAAACAGCTGTCATTTCATACTTTAAAACATTTGATTTCCCTCTGGGATATTTTCCTTCTCTTCTCTGAACAACTGTTTGTTGTATTTGTTTTGGAGCAATTCTGTTTAGGCTGAATGATTTCAGTTTTGGGATTCCAAAAATACGTATTTGAAGCATGCTTTGTTCAACATAAAATTCTTGAGTGATAGGCATTTTGTTTCCAAAACATATACATGCTATTTATTATTTTGACTACTGTAGTTTCTGTTGAGCATTCAGCTGTTAACCTCACAGTTGTACTTATGAGGGTAATATGGCACTTAAACTAATAGATTTTACGATCTTTCTTCATGTCTTTGGTTTTCAGCAAATTTACTAAAATACTCCCAGCTGTGGTAGATATTCAAATTTATATTATGCAGGGTTATCAGAGGCTCCCTTATCTACGGGTTAATATATTTTATTATTTAAAAAATATGTGGATATTGTTTTATTTTGTATTTCCCACGCCCTTGGGATAATGCACACATACTTAATTTGCATATGTATAAATGGATATATTTATCTGTGCATATATGTATATCTTTAACTCTACTTCATATTTTTTACTGTTTTATTTATTTTTCTTTTAATACTTCAGTTTGAATATTTTCTTTTTAAAATACACATGTTTTGATTTTTACTCTTTTTCTGAGTGTGTGATTATGTGTGCATGTGTGTGTGATGTCTGTTCATGTGTGTGACTGTGGGCACACTCATGTCAGGCACATATATGGAGGTCAGAGGGCAGCCTCAAGCATCAGTCCATATCTTATCTCACACCTTGTTCAAAACAGGGTCTCTGTTTACTACTGTGTATTCAAGGCTAGCTGATCACACACTTCTGTGGATCCTTCTATCATCATTTCTCATCTTGCTGTAGGAGTTCTGGGATTGCAGATGTGTGCCACATCTGGCTTCTTGTGGGTTCTGGGTATTAAAACTCAGGTCCTCATGCCTTGTAGCAAGCAATCTACTCAGTAAATCATCTCCCCCATCTGTAGTTTTAATATTTCCTCTTGACTGGTTTTATAGTTCACTAAAACAATCTCTGCTGTGTATAATCTGCTATAAACATATTGTCTTATGTTCAATGCAGTAATCACCATTACATTACATTCTATAAATTTCAACAATATATTAAAATTTTTTCACATTTCATTTTATTTCTCTATTCATCTACCTTTATGAAATCTATTAATCTTGATGCCCTTGCTCATAGAATCCCTCTTCCCTCTCTTTGATTGGACTCTTGGAGCTCAGCCTGATGTTTGGCTGTGGATCTCTGCATCTGTTTTCATTGGTTACTGGACGAAGGCTCTGTGATGATAGGGTATTCACTGATCTGATTACTGGGGTAAGACAGTTCAGGCACCCTCTCCACTATTGCTAGTAGTCTAAGCTGGGGTCATCTTTGGGGATTCCTGGGAACTTCCTTAGCACCCGGTTTCTCCCTATCTTCATGATGTCTCCCTTCATCATGGTATCTCTTTCATTGCTCTCCCACTCCATCCCTGTTCCAGCAAGATCATGATGAGGAAATCTACAGATACAACCAAAACAAACTACTGGAAACTCATGAAACTTAGATCAATAGCTGTGGAGCCTGCATGGGACTGGACTAGGCCCTCTACATAGCAAGGCAGTTGTGTATCTTGATTTGCTTAAGGGGGCCCTGGCAATAACATCAGAATCCATCCCTGGTGCATGAGCAGGCTTTTTGGAGCCCAGTACCTGTGATGGGACACCTTGCACAGCCTTGAGGCAGGGGGAGGGGCTTGCACCTGCCTCTACTAAATAACGTGCCTTCCCATGGGAGGCCTCACCTTCTTGTAGGAGGGAATGGGGGACTGGGTTTGGAGGGAGAGGCTGGAGGGGCAGTAGGAGGGAAGAGGGAGATCTTTGATTGGTATGTAAAATGAATTAAAAATTTTTCTTAATAAAAAACAAACAAAGAAATCTATTAATCTGTCTAAAATTCTTATCTGCTGATGTCTGCAGCACTGGGACTTGAAACCAGGGTATCAAGTATCCCAAGTTCTGTCCTGAGACCCACCTCCAGCCTCCAGCTGACTTTTCAGGTGTAGAAAAGGCTCATGAGCAGTATCCAGGAACTGGAAGAAGCTAGAAGTGGATCCTTCCTAGAGAACCCAGGAGTGCAGGCCTGGTCCTTAGCTTTGCTTTGGTTCCATATCATTCTCTATTGATTGTTAAGGTCTTTTACTGCTATTGTTATCCTCTAGTCTCTCTTTCCTACCATTCATTGTCCCCTGCCCTATTACATAAACCCCCTTTCCACATTCGTTTGTTTTTTGTAACAGGGTTTCTCTGTGTAGCAGTCCTGGATGTCCTGGATCTTGCTCTGTAGACCAGGCTGGCCTCAAACCCACAGAGATCCACCTGCCTCTACCTCCCAAGTGCTGAGATTAAAGGCATGTGCCATTACACCCGGACACTTCCATTTTATATTTGCAGCTCCCTTTATGGTCCTGGAAGCCTGTAGAAATTTTAATTGAATGCCCCACATCTGAAGGTTTAGAAAGTATTTCTCCTTTATTTTCCTGCCACTGTGAAAACCAAATAGTTAGGAATTTTCTTTTTATGAATATCAGTAGTTGCTTCTGAGCATGACAAATTTTGTATTTACCTCTCTGGTATTTTTAGGTATTGTTAGCAGACAGAGGCAGAATCTCAGATAAATTGCTTAGAATTCAGTTTCCTTTAAAAATCTGTACATACGTCTGTAAATTATAATAGTGTCTAAATAATAGGATTGTAAATATTCAATAAATATTACAATGATGATTATGGTGATTATGATAACCTTTTTTTTCAATCTAGCTGAATTAATCAGTTGTCTCTGCTTCCATACCAAATGCATAATGCATAAGTACATCCTTCTATTAAGGGTGATGCATGACACTGAGACAGGAATTGCACTTTGTATAGAGGGCTTTGCAATTTGTCTGGCTTCTTTGGGAAAACAAAAACTTAATTGAAGCTTTTGTTTTACATGTGCTCATTTTGTGTCTCCATCTTTAAAAGAATCTCTTCCAACTTCTTCCTTAATTTGAGACTCTAGAGCCACAAGAATAAATGATTGATTTGGAATGATGGAAACCACATTTTAGTATTAAAATTGGGTGGAAATCGATTTGTGATCTTCACCTTCAGAACAAACTCCACATTAAGAGGGTATTAAATCAGAGTCACAGCATGGACTGGGACTAAATGGAATTTCCACAACAGTGGAAACCAGAAGGCTCAGGCATTAATCAGTGGTGTTCAGGGAAGACTCTAATTTCTAAGCTTAGAGAAGGGCATAGCTTGTTGATGCTGAGTTCAAAGAGCAAGGAAGCTTGTAGAATTCTCCAAAACTAAAGTTCATAGCCATTTAGTGCTAGTCATTTCTGAAGATGAAGTAATCCCAGAGGACAAGGGTACTGGAGTTTCAAGAACTGAGTTCCCTACTCTTGGCAAGACCCTGGTGGTAATGACAGCACAGGAAGTAACTGATGTCTGAAAGACTAACGCTGTTCAGGGCTAGAATGCCTGAGTACACTCCTGTCTAGTTGAACATTTTTTAAGTATTTCTCAGACATTTGAGATTCCTCTGTTGAGAAGTCTATGTTCTCTGTACCCCATTTTTAAATTGGTCTATTTGAGAGGTTTTTTTTTTTTTGATGTCTAGTTTCTTGAGTTCTTTATGTATTTTGGAAATCAGCCCTCTGTCAGATGTGGGGATGGTGAAGGTCTTTTCCCACTCTGTAGGTTGTCCTTTTGTCCTGTTGATGGTGTCCTTTACCTTGCAGAAGCTTTTAAGTTTCATAAGGTCTCATTTATCAATTGTTTATCTTTTTTTTTTTT
>CABHPH010151122.1:25780-54507 GCA_902168325.1 Peromyscus nudipes | reverse complement strand
GGTTTCTCTGTGTAGCTTTGCGCCATTCCTGGATCTCGCTCTATAGACCAGGCTGGCCTTGAACTCACAGAGATCCACCTACCTCTGCCATAGAGGAAGACCAGTCTTTGGTCAAGGTATATGAGTAGCTGCGCTCCCCTGCTAGAACCTCCAAACAAGCTCTCAAGGTCAATTGTTTATCTTAGCGTCTGCACTACTGGTGTTCTGTTCAGGAGGTTGTCTGCTGTGCCAGTGTTTTTAAGGCTATTTCCCACTTTCTCTTCCATCAGGTTAAATGAAACTGAATTTATGTTGAGGTCTTTTATCCACTTGCACTTGAGTTTTGTGCAGGATGATCGATACGGATTTATTTGTATTCTTTTACATGCCAACATCTAGTTTTACCAATACCATTTGTTGAAGATGCTTTCTTTTTTTTCCATTGTATACTTTGTTGAAAATCAGGCGCCCATAGATATGTGGATTTATGTCTGGGATTTTGATTTGATTCCATTGATTAGATTCCACCTGTCTGTTTTGATGCCAATACCCAATACCATGTGTTTTCTTTTTTCTTTTTTTAACTATAGTTCTGTAGCAGAGCTTGAGATCAGGGATGGTTATACCTCTGTGATTTCTCTTACTGTATAGGGTTATTTTAGCTATCCTGGGATTTTTGTTTTTCCATATGAAGTTGAGTATTGTTCTTTCAAAGTCTGTAAAGAATTGTGTTGGGATTTTGATAAAGATTGCATTGAATCTGTAGATTGTTTTTGGTAAGATGACCATATTTACTATGTTAATTCTACTAATCCATGAGCATGGGACATCTTTCCATCTTCTGATATCTTCTCCAATTTCTTTCTTCAAAGACTTGAAGTTCTTGCTATACAGGTCTTTCATTTGCTTGGTTAGAGTTACATCAGGATATTTTATATTATTTGTGGCTATTGTGAAGGATGTTATTTCCCTGATTTTTTCTTTGCCAGCTTATTGTTTGTATGTAGGAGGGATACTGATTTTTTTAAAATTAATCTTTTATCCAGCCACTTCACTGAAGGTATTTATCAGCTGTAGGAATTCCCTAGTAGAATTTTGGGGGTCACTTATGTATACTATCATATCTTCAGCAAATAGCAATACTTTGACTTCTTCCTTTCCAATTTCTATTCCCTTGATCTCCTTTAGTCCTCTTATTGCTTTAGCCAGAACTTCAAGTACTATATTGACTAGATATGGAGAGAACAGACAGTCTTGTCTTGTTCTTGATTTTAGTGAAATTGCTTTGAGTTTCTCTCCATTTAATTTGATGTTGACTATTAGCATGCTGTATATTGGCTTTATTTTGTCCCTTGTATCTCTGATCTCTCTAAGAGTTTAATCAGGAATGGATGTTGGCTTTTTTTCTGGATCTAATTAGATGATATTGTGATTTTTCATCTTTTAGTTTGTTTGTGTGGTGGATTGTACTGACAGATTTTCATATGTTGAACCATCCCTGCTTCTCTGGAATGAAGCCTACTTGATCATTGTGAATGATCTTTTTGATGTGTTTTTTAATTTGCTTTTTATATATTTTATTTTCATATATTTTTGTATCAGTGTTCATGAGGGATATTGCTCTTTAATTCTTTCTTTGTTAAGTCTTTGTGTTGTTTGAGTTTTCTTTATTGCTTCTATTTCCATTTTCAGTTCTTGAACAGTTTTGTTCATTTTCATCAACTTTTTTTCTTCGTTTTGTTTTTTTTCTTGGCTTTCTTGACATTCATTAAAGGATTTATTGATTTCCTCCAATTTTTGATTGTCTTGTCCTCCACCTCTTTAAATAAAATAACTAAGACTTAGAATAGATTTTTTTGTGGATGGTGCCTCTCTGTCTCTCTGTCGTCTCTCTCTCTCTCTCTCTTTCTCTCTGTGATTTTAAATTTAATTAGGAGATGTTTTAGCTTCTGCAGCTGATATCCATGCATGGCTGATCAGCTTTCTTGGGTTGTACCCAAACTCCCCTCCCTTTCTCTCTACTTCTGTTTGTCTGTTGCACCCTCTCCTCTTTTCTATTTTCTTCCTTTCATATCCAAATTCTATTTTCCTCAGAAAGAAAGTATCAGAAACTATAGATTTATGGAACCAATAGGTCTTGACCCCACAACAAAGCCGTGCTCTTTCCAATCATTTGGGTGGTCTAAGTGTACCACAATGCTCTTGCTTTAATCACCATGAGCAGGCATAATAACTGCAAGAGTGCTCTTCGTCAGCCTGTGACTTCTGAGCACCACAGTATAAAGTTAGGATGACACCAATCCCACCCAATGTCAATTTGCTCCATTAAACTAGTTGGAAATATTTCACAAGTAGAAGGTAGGAAATCATATCAGGCCAAAAATACATGACATGTCATTCTTTATGTTGCATACTCTTTACATCAGAGCCTTTGCCAAATATGTAGAATTCATAGAGGCTTAGCTCAGATCTAAATGCAGTTGTCATCAATACTATCTATATTATTTCTAATAACATTTGCTCTATAAGTATGTCTTGACTGCATAGAAGGGCATTTCCCTCTAATATGCTTGCAGGAGCATCTGCTGGTAATTACTATGTATGGCGTCTTGCTCTCTCTAGTTAGTGGTGTTGCATTTGGCTGGGTGCTTTCTATTCCAAGGAATCTAAAGTAATTGACTTAAGGCCCATACAACTTAAGGACTAGTGGGCTCTTTGCCAACAGTTGACCTGTGGCAAGTTTCAATCTTTCCAGATTGTCTGAGTTTGGCTTTTTGCATAATCTTATTCAAATTTTATGCCTTGTCACATCTCCATTTAGATACTTTTTAATTAGTATTAGTCACAGTAATTACTGGCAATTCACTTTTTCAATTGATTTCTGTTGCTTATAAAGTGCCTCATTAAGTACTACTATAGTTTAGTTTCCTAATTCTAGACTTGGTATAAACAGCCTGTGTTTAT
This sequence comes from Peromyscus nudipes, assembly GCA_902168325.1. NCBI lineage: Eukaryota > Metazoa > Chordata > Mammalia > Rodentia > Cricetidae > Peromyscus > Peromyscus nudipes. Next base: position 51,564 of record CABHPH010151122.1, on the reverse strand, counting down.
AAGCAGTATACAATGAGGATACTGTTGATTTCTGGTTGGTTGTTCATCTCTAGACCACAATTTGGCCATTGAAAAATATTCACAAGTTGTATATTTTAATCATTTATTTAGAACATTTAAAACCAGAGTTTATTTTATGTATAAAAATACAATTTATATATCAAATATTGTTAGAAAAAAGAGTAAGGTGTGGGGGGGAATCAAGGCTAGAAAACTCCTTACCCTAGAATATTTTCTTTCAATTTTTAAAGATTTACGTATTTTATGTGTATGAATATTTTATCTGAACGTATGTCTGTGTGCCACTTGGTACCTGAGAAGGCCAGAAGAGGCATAAGATTCCCTGGGACTGGAGTAAGAGATGGTTGTGAACTTCCATGTTTGTGCTGGGAATCAGTTGCAGTTCTGTGGAAGATCATCACGTGTTCTTAACTGCTGTGCTTTCTCTTCAGCATACCCACAACAAATACTAAAAATAAAATTGCATTTCTAAATGGGTCAGTGCAACGGTTGTATTCAATGACTAGCTAGTCATGCCTAGTTCCGGTTGCATTAACAGTTAAAGAAACTAAAAAGAAAACCGACTTGCAAGGCCACTGCTTCAAAGGAATAATTTTTCTTAAAAGTGAAGTAATGACTAATTTCTTTAATAATTTATACAATGTTTTAATACCAAACAAAATTAGGCACCAAGACACATTGGTTTCTCTTTTAATAAAAATTTTACCAGCAGTATTTATATGAGCTACTGGAAACATGTTCGTCTTTGCTATTCTGCAGTGTAGGCTGAGACAAATGGTTCAGGGTGTGTTAGGAACGCCTCACTGCCACTGTCTTCTGTGCTTCTGCTAAAGCCTCTGGGCTCAGCTGCTCATCAGCACACAGCGTTGTCATACTATGTCACGCAGGGAGACATAGTCCCCCTTATAAAAAGATTAGTGTCATGTTAAGTCCTTTAAGACGAAATCACTATTGGTAAAGCTATTTTCCCATTCATCTTCTCGTATTTTCTACTGTGTAGGTTACAACAGCAGTTGCAGCACAAATTATATTGGTATTTATATTTTTCTAAATAGACTTTTTGGTTATATAGATTTTATGACTGCTTGTAGGAGTTGATATAATTCTGTAGTACACAGAACTTTAAAGAAAGCATACATCTCCTAGGTTGTCACTAGATAACACTCATTAACAGTTTAAAATATTTACTTATTCATTTATTTTGGTGTGTGTGTGTGTGTGTGTGTGTGTGTGTGTGTGTGTGTGGTCACACATGTTAAGGTACCCTTAGTACCACCAATGTGAGAGGTGCTTTCAGTAGACAGAGAAAGACCCCCTGGATCTGGTATAAAGGCAGTTGTAAGCTGCCTGATGTAGGTGCTGGAAACTGAAATTAGGTCCTTTGAAAGAACAGTTAAGTAGTTAGTTTCAACCTCTGGGTCATCACCCTAGCCCCTATCGTTAGCATTTTATGAGGTGGTTTCTCTTCTCTCCCCTTCTTCTCCTTCTTCCATTTTGTTTTTCATTTTTCTTTCAATTCTTTGTATATAAATGGGACACATGAAGATACTAAGCCCATTTTGTAATTCAGGATAATCATATCTTTATAGTACTTTGGCTATAAAGGTATGTTCATTCCTGGAAACCAGGATGAGGGTGTGCACATATTTGGGAGCTAATATTCTGCTCACCACATTGGGCAAACTCTTTTATTTTTACTTAACATATTAATGACTGTGATTTAAAATTTTGATGGAACATAATACTTGGATAATATAGTTGGAAAGACTCTGAAAGAGAAGATAAGTAAGAAAGTCATTTTTAGGTGTGGCTTTAGTGTAAAGAAAGAGTCCCCAAACTGTTGTGGATCTAGATGCTTACACATGGTTCCAACTTCCAGTGTACAAATTCTCAGTGTTGAGCACTAAATGTCAATGTAGGGAGGTCTTTGTTGTTGGATTGATATGTATTTTACTTTCATGATATCAATCTTGGCTTTGAACAGATGTAGAATAAAGATATTGAAGTAAATAAAATTGTAAAAAAAAATGTAACTGTAGGCCTGGATGTTTCAATATCACATCTAAACAAGCAAATATGCACTTGAGATAAAAGCCAAGTTTTCTCTTTCTGGGTCCTGCCAAATTTCTCAGTCTCTAACATAGACCAACTTCATGTTTTGTTGTTGTTTTTTCCTCCTAAACTGGCATCCCACTGATATAGGACCAGGACTTTCAAGTCTCACAAATCTTTAATACACAGGCCTACAATCTCAGTAAAAATCTTACATTCACTATTGCTTAATGAATTTTGATTTTACATGTCAGCTGTAGCTAGAGTTTTTCTGCCTGGCCCACAGTCAGGACAAATCTCTGGCACCGGCCAGTCCCACAGCCACTCAGACCCAACCAAATAAACACACAGACTTATATTGCTTACAGACTGTATGGCCGTGGCAGGCTTCTTGCTAACTGTTCTTATATCTTAAATTAATCCATTTCTATAAATCTATACCTTGCCACATGGCTCGTGGCTTACGAGCATCTTCACATGCTGTTTGTCATGGCGGCGGCTGGCATGTGTCTCCCTCCCTCAGCCTTCTGCTTCCCTGAATTCTCTTCTCTGTTAGTCCTGCCTATACTTCCTGCCTGGCCCTGGCCAATCAGTGTTTTATTTATTGACCAATCAGAGCAATTTGACATACAGACCATCCCACAGCAGTCAGCTATTTGAATAATCATTGGAGTCACCAACTCACCTTGATGTGGGTAATGAGACCTGTTTGTATATAATATTCTGTGCAGTCCAACACTTACCAGGCCTTCAAGGACCAGAGTTGAAGAGCACTGGATTTGACTATTTGTGCAGAAGGGAAATCTACAGATAAATGCTAGCTGAGTTAGGTTTACAAAGAAAATAAAACTTTACAGTGAATTTTCCACAGCAGGGCTCAGAGTTCTTGTCTCCTTTGACCTGCAACTCTCCAACCCCTGGAAAAATGAATTACCCCAGGGTAGCATCAATACAAGTTCCAGCGAAAGTCTGCCTTCAGTGGAATATCTGATGAATTGATTTCTAGCCCAGCACGTGTAAATAAGTGCTTTACAAAGAAGGTGACAGAAAGCAGTGGACTAGTGTCTACAGTGTAACTTTTCAAGGATCCCTCTTCAACCAAGCATAGTACTTTGCTACTTGTATTAAAAATGTGCATGTGGTGTATGTAATTCTGTAGTCCGAAGGGTCTTGAGTAGAGTCAAAAGTCTTTTATTTATTTTTATTATTATTGTTTTCAATTGAAAATAGATTCTTCTCTCATATAATATATCCCAACCACAGTTTCCCCTCCCTTGACTACTCCCAGCTCCCCTGCACCTCCCCTGTCTCCTAGATCCACTCTCTCTCTTTGTTTCCTCTTCAGAAAAGAGAAGGCCTCTAAGAGACCATAGCCAAACAGGGCAAAACAAGATACAATAAGACAAAGCAAAAGCCCTTATATTGAGTCTGGACAAGGCAAGCCAATGGGAGGAAAAGAGTCTCAAGAGTAGGCAAAAGAGTCAGAGATACATCTGCTCCCTCTGTTAGGAGTCTCACAAGAACACTAAGCTAACAGCCATAACATGTACATAGAGTATCTGGTACCTAATGCAGACCCATGCAGGCTCCATGCTTGCTGCTTCATCCTAGGTGAGCCCTTGTGAGCCCTGCTCAAGTCATGTTCTCCTGGTGTCTTCTATGCCCTCTGACTACTATAATCTTCCCTCCCCCTCTTCCTCTGGGCTCCTAATCTCCAAGGGGAGGGACCTGATGGAGTCCTCCAATTTAGACTCTCTCTCCACATACTGTCTGGCTGTGGGTCTCTGTACCTGCTCCTATTTGCAGCCAAAGGAAGCCTTTCTGATAACGAGACAAGGCACCCATCTGTGAGTATAGTGGAATATCATTGGGAATAATTTATTTGTTTGTTTGTTGTTTGCTTGTTTTGCCAGTCATGTTCGATTCTACTCTAGGTCTCTGAGATATCCATTCTCCAGTTCCTGGACATCCAGGCAGTGTAAAATATGGGCTCCTTCTCATGGTGTGGACCTCAAGTTAAACCAAATGTTGGTTGACTACTTCTACAAGTTCTGTGCCACCATTGTCTCAGAACATCTTCCTGGCAGGACATATTGTAATTGGATGGTTTTGTGGCTGGGTTGGTTTCTAGGTTTCTCTTTCTGTAGCCTGCAGTGTACCTCCTTGTGCCAAAGAGACTAGAACATAAGGGTGAAGGCTCCAAGCCCAAACCAGCTCGACCTCTCTAAGTTCAGTGAATTTTGATATTGTAGTCAAATGGTTCTTTCAAAAAATTATTTATTTTTATTTTTCAATATTCAAAGTGCTAGGTATTAATTATGATGTCACTTTCAACCAGAATTTGGTTTAGTTGATTCTCCCCACTTCACCTCTGCATCCCCCTTTCCCCTTGGATCTTACTCCAGTCTCCTTCCCTCTTCGGGGTCACATTAACTGCTTTGCTCTTTTACCTGATTCTTTCACCCTCTCTTGGTGTCTCATTTAACTTTCTGTTACTGTGATGAGACACTATGACCAAGACAACTTTAGGACAAAGAGTTTATTGGAGGCTTACAATTTCAGAGAGTTAGAGTTCATGACCATCATAGTAGAGAACATGGCAGCAGGCAGGTAGGCCTCGGACTGGAGCATCCATCAGCAAGAGGTAGAGAAAGCCACCTGAGAATGGAGCAGGCTCTTGAAACCTCAAAGCCTACTCCCAGGGACACACTTCCTCATCCTCCAGGGCCATTCCTCCTAATCAAACAGTCCCACCAACTGCAGACCAAGTATTTAAACATATGAGCCTATGGGGGCCATTCTCATTCAAACCACTGAACTTGATCTCCTTTTCAGCTTTTTAGGGTTTACTCCTATGTACTTCCAATCCATTACATATATTTGTACATTCCATGCTATGATCTGCATATAAGAGAGAGCATACAGTTTGACTCATCTATACCACTGCCCAGGAAACACTCAAATAATCTGCATCCCACCAGAAGGATGCTTTCACATCCATGTTTGTCACTGCTGTGTTTCCTATAGCTGGGGAATGGAGCCAGTCTAGAAGCATGTCAAATTGTAGTTAATTCAGTTCATTCTCAAATTCACCTGAGGCAGTTTTTAAAATGCAAATTCATGCGACCTACCACAGACCTAATCAGAATCTCCAGGAATGTAGCAGAAGGATTGAAATACTCATGAGTGTGTGAAAATCAGTGGTCAAAGTCAGCCTTGTCTGCATCATGCCTGACGATAGGTTATTCGGTTTTGTCGTTCACTTCTGTGATGGGTAATCAGCAGCTCCAGATATAGATTGCTCCACAGTTGGGACATAGTATTATCTTTTGTCACATAGTCTTTCTCTTTTCTATATATCTGTATCATACAGGCCAAAAAGTGCTAAAACCATGTTTGCAAAATTTCCCTGCACCTAAGAACCTAGGTATGAAATAAAGTCTATCAACAGGATGTGTTTATCTCAGTTTTAAAAGACTACTTAAGAAGGCAGCCTGGTGCCTGTGGTTCTTGACTGTCACTGTCAGCCAGGTGGAATGGGAGTTTTCAGTGACAGATTCCACTGTTGGTTTTTCAGTGTCATAGATGTTCATGTGTGTGGACATGGTAATGGCTTATTAACTCACCTTTAGTCTTGGGGTTATTGATTTGGATGTTTGCTCTCCAGATTGGTGGGATTCATAGACTGCTGCACAGTAATTAGATGGCTATGGTGCTAGGCTAGTATCACAGTGATGGACTTTGGACTGTCCCTTCCTCAGGTTCAGCAGTATTCTGGAGACACCTAAGAAGCCAGCCTAGAGCCTTCTCTTTCAATCCTCCCACCAACCCTGTGATTGCAATACTTTATTCATTCTTCTTGCTCTTTTTCAATTACTCTATTTCATTTAACAAAGAAACTAAGATCTCAGGAAGGAAATAACTTGAGCATAAACGCACAGTTATCTATAGCCATGCCTCCTTGAACATACAATTCACTGCCAGTAGTGTGGCGGAGACAAAAATCCCAGGCATAGTAATTCCCAACTGAATTTTTGAAGTGAGCAGGTTTCCAAGGGAGATAGAATTCACTTAAGAATTCCTGAATAACTTATGAATGGGATGTGTGCCTGTGAGTCTGTGCACAGGCCTGTTGCTAGACTATTCATATATACAGGAGACTAGGATAAAGTGCATTTGGCTTTTATCAAGGCACGTTGCTGTCTAATACTTTGGAATGTTACCTATTAGTGGATTCAGTCTCCAGCATATGCATACACGCACAGACACACAGACACACAGACACACAGACAGACACACACACACACACACACACACGCATTAACATCTATTGTTTCCTTAATATAAAATATATGTGTTCATGAAACTATTATGCTAATTAAAAGCTTTTTGTTCTGTTTTTAAAAGTAATTTTTTAGCATATAAAACAACGGGTTTCATTATGATATTTTCATACATGTTATTTTACTATTTCATGAATATTAAGATATTATTGTATCTTAATCATACTTGTAACACTCCTACACCCATTCCCTGCCCTTAATCTCACTGAGCTGTTCCTTCCATATGGGTGTGTATGCACACATATATGAAATGAAATACATAACATACATGTTAAAATTTACATTTCCTATATGAGAGAAGTTGTGTGGTATTTTCTTTTCTTCATCGTTCCTCTCTCTCCCTCTAGACCCTCCCTTCCCTCCTCACAGTCCCCTTTTTACTTCCATGTCACACAACCACACATCTTCACATAGACTTAGAATTCAGTCTAGGTCTGCCTATAAAGAAAACATGGCTTTTACCTTTGTAAATCTGACAAGATTACTAAGCATGATATCGCCATTTCTACTCATTTTCCTATGAATGTGATAGATTCATTTTCTTTATGGATGGCTAAAATTTCACTGTTTCATTTATTTTGTTTGAACTGCACCTGTTGGTGGGCATCTAGTTCTTGGCTATTGCAAATAGTTCAGCAGAAACATGGGTGCACAAGTATCTCTGTTATACTGACTTAGGGTATACCCAGTAGTGATAGAGTTGGGTCACATGGGAATTCTATTTTTGTTTTTTGAGGAAGCTCCTAACTGACTCCCATAGTGGCTGTACCAGTTTTCATTCCCACCAGTTTGCAGTGTCTAAGGTTCCTCTGTCTCCACATCCTCACCAGCATTGGTGGTTTGCTTTCTTGATGATAGCTGTTCGGACTAAGATAAAATGGAATTTCAAAGTAGGTTTTACTTTCCATTTTCCTGATGGTCAAAGATTTTGAACACTCTTCAAGTATTTATTCGACATTTGTATTTATTGTTGGAAAACTGTATACTTAATTTGTCTATTTACTTTTGTTCCTTTGTTGAAAACATTTTTCTTTTTTTATTATTAATTTTTTTTTACTAGTTTTACATACCAGTCACAGATCCTCTCCTTCCCTCCTCCTGCCCCTCCAGCATCCCCCCAGCCCACACCCATTCTCTCCTATAAGAAGATAAGGCCTTCCATGAAAACATATTTCATAAGTATAATCTAATTAAGATTTTCCCTCCTCTATCCGTCCAAGTCTTTCCCCATCTCCCCTCCCATCCAGATCCACACCCTTTCTGTCTCTCATTAGAGCACAGGTAGGCATGTAAGGAATTAAATAAATATGATCAGGAATCTAATAAAAACCCCAAACTGGAAGCCGTTTTCTGATATAAATTTCTTTCTTTAAATGTTTTAAGGATTTTCTGATACCAGTCTTTTACTTACTTAGTTAGCATTACCACAAAATATTTTATTTTTTTGAGGTTATTGTGAAAGGTGCTGTTTCTTGGATTTCTTTCTCAGTCTACTTGTCATTGATATATAGGAAGGCTATTTTTTTTTATTAATTTGTATCCTGCTACTTTGCTGATAGTGTTTAATAGCTGTAAGAGTTTCCTGGTGAATTCATAGGGTCATTTATGTATTCTATCATATCGTCTGAAAATAACTTTGACTTCTTCCTTTCCAATTTGTTCTGCCTTGATCTACTCCAGTGTCTTACTGCTCTAGCTAAGACTTCTTGGGGTACTATATTGAATAAGTATGGAGAGAGTGGACTGTAGCATGAATCTTAGATGGTCTTATTAATAAAAATAAACCTGAGGCCAGTTATTGGGGTGAATGCTGGATGGTCAGAAGAGCAGAACAAGCCACAGCTAACCTCACCTGGCCAACTTCTCAGCTGGTCTGGTTTCCTCAGACTGGAAGCTTCTGTGTCCTCATCCCAATGGCTCTCAGCTGAACTGCTGCTCGAAAGCCTGAAGCTTAACCAGCTAAAAGCTTAACCAGACAAATGCTTCTAGTTTCTGGTCCTCATGCCTTATATACCTTTCTGCTTTCTGCCATCACTCCCTGGGATTAAAGGCTTGCTTTCTGGGTTTAAAGGCATGAGTCACCATGCTTAGTTGTATCCTTGAACAGATGGATTTCTGCCTCTGGAATGCTAGGATTAAAGGTGTGTGCTACCACTGCCTATCCTAAGTATTTAGTGGCTTTTCTGTTCTCTGACCCCAGATAAGTTTATTAGGATACACAATATTTTGGGGAACACAATACCACCACAGTGGACAGCCTTGTCTTATTCCTAATTTTAGTGGAATTGCTTTGAGTTTCTCTCCATGTAAATTGATGATAGCTGTGGGCTTGCTGTAAGCAGCCATTATTTAAGTATATCTCTTGTATCCCTAATCTCTCCAGAACTTTTATTATGAAGGGGCATTGGATTTTGTCAAAGGCCTTTTCTCCATCTAATGAGATGATCATGTGGTTTTGGTCTTCCAGCCTGTTTATATGGTGGGTTACATTTATTGATTTATATATGTTGAGCTATATTCTTGGTGTTGGGTATCTGGTTAGATAATAACAAGCCTAAGAAGATTAGGGTTGGACACCTACCTCATAATCAACAGTGTATAAAACCAAGAGCTAGAACTGTAAAATTCTATTAACTGATCAGAAAATAAATAACACCCAACTCATATCTCTGCCCCGGGAAGATATGTGACATAGTGACCTGAGTGTAGGTCACTAGTTAAAAACTACCTAAACCTGGTTCCTAAACCTTATAAAATTACTATTTAGAAAAAGGTTTTCTAATAAAGAACACAAGCACACCATTGTACCTTCTGTAAAAGTTTATAGAAATGGTCCCATCTGTTACCTGGACAAAAAACAAAACAAAGAGCATCAAACAAGTCCTTTAAGGAAAGCTCTCCCACAGGCTTTAGATATATACAAAGCCTGCTGAAAACATAAATTGAACTACTACAGTGGTCTCTCTGGCCCCTGTACAGTTTCTCTTGTGAGTGTGTTCAGCTTTGCAATGGTCTCATTTACCATGGTCAACTTCTACCCCTTGAAAATGCCCTGCTTCAGTTTGTAATTCATTCTGTCTTTTACATTGCACTTTATGTGTCTTGTCTATATTTTTTGATGGATAATGGGAAGCCAGAGTGGGGTCCTGGTGATGCCAGGGTGGTGAAGTGTTAACCAACAGGGTCCTCCTTAGATGGTGCCTGGACACAATCCTCTGAACTATATAGAGGTACAAAATAGAATTTCTCTCCACTGCTTACCTGTCCATCTGGGAAGTTACCATTTTGCCAAAACCTGCAGCTGGCTTTGGGACCTCTGATAGCTGAGTCTTTTGTTCTGCGTATGCAGCTGCAAATCACTTTTCTCCAGAGCCAAATGGCTTACCTTTCTCTCTTCCCACCAGGGAGTTACCTGGCTGGAGTTCTCCTATCTGCTTATTTACCAACCCTTGAACTGTGATCGTTTTTTTCAAGGCACAATTGACAAGTAAAAATAATCGTCCCCATTACCTCAATAGATTGCATTAAAAAACATCCCTACATCTTTATAATTAAATATAGACACTGGGGACACTTTATTCAGAAAGAATGAGTAGACCTGTAGGTAAGAAGAAACATATACCCTAAGGCAGAGGAAGAGTACAAATAAATGTAAGAAAGATAATACATAAAGTGTCATCAGAAAACAGGTTCACAGAGTATTTATAGGTAATTTGCTTAATCCATTTTTATTGAGTTTTTCTTATGTGCAAGACAAATAATGCAGAAATCAGATTTCTCGTCATTGTCTAGCATGTCTTTAAATGGGAGCCATGAAGAAAACTGGGATGGCTGGGCAAGACTATTTCTAGATGAACTCAGGATAGTCCACACTGATCAGAATGTACTTTCCGAAGCACTCACAGAGTCTTTTTATTTATTCAGTCTAGAATCTAGTTTGAGATCGCCAACAAAATATCAGTGGATGGTTTGCTGTATATTTTCCCTTTGCAAAAATCAGGCAACTGTTTGATCTCTGTCTTTTGTGATTTTTAAATCTTCTGTGATTATTAAAGTTTCCTTGGTTTGAATCAATAATCTAATTTGCAGGCTTTCTCATTGCCTTAAGTTGTAGTTAAATAATTATCAAAACACACATTTATTGAGGATTCTGTGCTCCGGTAGGCTCTGAGGTGTCAACGGTGAACAGTAAATAATGCTTGTGCTCAAAGATTTGACCCTCTTACTGAATAGTAATTAATTACAATAAATTATGTTACAAGCTAGCACATGGTATTGTAGATGCCTGTGGCAGATGGAAACCTTCCCAGAAGTGGTGGCAATGTCACTGTGTAGGCCAGTCCCCAGGAGGTGTGACTGAGAGGTTTGTAACATCCTTCTCAATTATTTTAGACTTCAAAGTCCTCATTACATCCCAATTCTGCCTTTTTGCTCAGGCTGTGATGTTTCAAAGAAACCAAGTAATTGCTAAGTTTTACTGTTTCTCACCATCTGATTGTGCCCTGTTTTAGTAGTCTACGAAATGTTCATCACTTTGCTCCGATGCAGACTAACTCTTTTCCATCCTTCCTCTGTTGTTGCTTTCAGCAATTGTTTTGATTCCTCCTCCCTGAAACAATTCCTTCTCCCCCTTCTCGTCTTCTTGTGAAATACTTGATTTATTGCCTTTTCCCCTTGTTTCTGTACTTTTTAATCTCATGTACACAAACTAGAAAAAATAAAAACGATTGATTATTGCAAAAAGTTAGTATGGAAAGCAATTGAAAATACACATTAAGAAAAAGAATACTGAAAACACATGTCTTCTCATCACATGCCTTTGTATATGTCTTTATGTACATTTACACATATGGAATCAAGTGGATTCTTTAGTGCATGTGTGGTGCTAGCATTCAAACTCAGAGACTGCACACTAAACATGTGGTCTACTATTGAGCTAGACTACCAGTCCAAGTGTACTCGTTACCTGTGATTCTCACTGACCTTATGTCATGGTCGTCTATAAGCTTGATTTGAATGATTTAATTAGTCGTTCATGGTTAGAAATTGAAAATAGCCTTCAGAGGAGTAGCCTTGCAACTAAATCTTTGGATACAGTTATAAAATATTATGAAAAGTCTAGAAATAATAGCTATTGAAAAGCATATTTCAATAGCTGATATGGCTCTTTGAAAGTGGTTCCTCCAAGCAGTTGTCAATCAGGAAGTGCTAGAGGCAGGAAATCCAGTATTCTTTAAGGATGAAGGGCTTGAGAGGCTAACCTGTGCTCCAGTAGCTGGTCCTAAACCTATGCACATTAAGACTAAGTGGACTTCATGGGTTTTAAAAAACAAAGCATATGAAGTTGTGAGGAAGCAGTGAATGGATGGGGGTAGAGGGAGACTTGTAGAACAGATAATACAGGGCAGCTTTGATTAAAACGTGTTATAGGTGTGTATGAAATTCTCAAACAATAAAAAGGAGGGCTAACTACCCTTTCATAGAACGTGTGTAGGAAGGCCAGAGGTCGAAATGGGGTGTTTTCATTAATAACTCACTTTCCACTTTATTTTTTGAGACAGTCTCTTTCTCTTACTGAACCCAGAACTTACTGATTTTACAAGACTAGCTGGCCAACAAGCTCCAGAGATCTTTGTATCTCTGTTCCTCAATGCTGTGATTCCAGGCATGTGCCTCCATGGCCAACAATTATATCTTTTTAACCTGGGTGCTGGTGATCTGAATCTGGTACTTATGCATAAGTATCCTTATCATAAGGATTTCAGAGGACTGAGTGTGATAATCCTTACTAATAGCTAACTTAGAAAGGCTATGATAATTAATATATGTACTTAGGAATATAAAGTAATTTTATTCCAAAAGAGTACCTTTCAGAAGCATAGTGAACCTGTCTCCTTTCTACTTCCCCTGTTATTATGTACTGAGCAGACAGGCATGGTGGGGGAGGCCCAGATGAAAGTTTGTTGTCATGGTCACCACTGATGAATTTCTGTTTCCGAGGACCTCACAAAAGGATGCTGGCAGACTGAAACGATGCTTTAAAATACTCTTCTGAACCATGCTCAAATGGAAGGCAACACATGCTAGAGCATTTGGGCAGCACGAATTGGCCTTGATGGGGAAGGAAAAAAAAGGACACAAAGTTTGCTGGGAAAGGAAGAGGGTAGGTCTTGGAAGAGGTGGGGTGGGAGGCTGAATATGATCACAACACATTGTATGAGATTCTCAAAGAACTAATCAAAATTTTAAAATGACTTTTGTGTTTTTGAGATTAAAGATGCCTCCGACTCTAAGATGTGTATGTGAGTTGCCTTTAATTTTTTAATCATCTTGCTCGTGGTTTTCTTCTCTTCCTCACTACTTGCGCCACCCCCCTCAAGTTTTCTGAAGCTAAACCGTGTGGGGTTTTGTTGTTGTTGTTATTGCTTTGGAAACTGAACTGGAGATAGCGGGATTTATACAGATGCCATTGAAAGTGCACCTGCCAGGGTCTAGTTTGAAGGGATGTGATGTGCAGCCTCTCTGTGGAAATGGCCCTGATGCTGTCTATGCTGTTAGGGTAGGGTGAGACTCTGTGTCACAGGGACCTGTACTCAAATCTAGATTTGCCATTTACTAAAATGGCAAACTATTTAATCTCCGTGTGCCCACCCCTTTCCTGCAATAATGTGAGACATGTGGATAATAGCAGTTCCCTCGTTGTACTGCTGGAAGATGAAAAGGTCTGTCTCTAATTCGTTCTTCCTGTTCTGACAGAATGACTCACAAGACAGAAGCATAGATGGATATTGGGAGATAAATGTGTTTTAACCTCAGGACTTTTTTTTTTCCTGGAAATTTTTCATGTCATTTAAGATCAGCCTGCAAACGCTGGATTTTTCCCTTTCACTGTTATGTCAGTTGTAAAACTTTCAAAGTTATCTCCAGTGACATGGATTTGCCAGTCATCACAAATGCTGAGAAAAGCAGTATCATTGAGACAATGATTTTGAGATTTTCAAAGAACCATATTGCCATGAAAGGTGCAGTGAGTGATACAAAGCTGCTGCAGCCGCCGCCAGGTGCATTCCTTTCATGCTACCCAGGCTGATTGAAATATTGATTCTGACTGGTGGATGGGTTTGGATTTCAGGTCTAGATAAAATTACAGAGAGACAGTAATTAAGCAGTGGAAATTGAGTGTCCAGAAGAGCTAATCTCAATATAGGCATTACAGAGATATAATGTGGAATGATTTGTTACTACTGGTTTTGGGGAGGGTGTGGGTACAAGTGTGGACTTGGATATATGCAGGGTGTTTCTACACAGAGTAGGAGTCTGGCTTGTAGGGCCAGCATGGCTGCTTAACTCAGCCTGGCTGCTCAGTATTCAGCCTCACTGAGGATAGTTTAACTGTCTGCACTGTATTTCCTTTACTTGTAAAATAAGGTTGTTGATAAAAATCTGGCCTCTGAAGGGTTTGGGAAATATAAATGACTCAATGCATGTGAAGTGGTTAGCACATAGAATGGTTCAAACCGTCATTATTATGAAGGGGTAAGCCTAGGCCAACGCCAGAGACTTGGCTTCTAACTCCACCCTCAACAGGCTGGCATTTGGATGCTTATGTAATACGTTTTTCCTTCTGAGCCACATTTCCTTGATAGAAAAAAAGCGAGGATCAAGATAGCATGGAAAATAGCTCCCAGTTTCAGGTGTGACCATGCAATGTAAGGCATGCTTTTATGTTTTTTTTTTAAATGCAGAATTATCTAGAAAAATGTAAATGTAAATTTAGTCCTGTTAGAAATAAGCTTATCCCTGTGTCTTGTTTGTTTCTTCTTGTCCTTATGTATGAATATGTCTGTGTGCCTGTATGTGCACGTGTATATGTATATGTGTTCATTTGTATGTGTCTCTCTGTGTGTGACATGTGTTTCTGACTCATTTCCATCTTACTTTTTGAATCAGGGTCTCTCACTGACCCTGTATCAGGGTCTCTCACTGAGCCTGCATCAGAGTCTCTCATTGAGCCTGCTGCTTGCTTGTTCAGTTAGGCTGGCTGAGCTACAAGGCCCAGAGATCTGCCTGTCTTCCATGTCAAGGATTCCAATTCATGCCGGCTGACCTAGCATTTACAAGAGTGCTGGAGATGGAAGTTAGATCGCCATGCTTCTTTACGAGCTTTTATTGACCAAGCCATCTCCCCAACTTCCTAATTTTTAATGATTGCTCTTAGGAATATAGTTCTTTGAACCTTGTAAAATGTGAATATAAAAAGAATGTGTTATAAAAAGAAAAGAATGAACAAACACAAAACATTGTGCTAACTCTGAGCAACAGATTCTCATTAAATATTTAAGTGTTTAAATTAAAAAAAGTAGAGCCTTTGATTAAGAGAATGTGCTGATCGTGTTTAACATGATGTTAATGAATTAGACTGTGGTCCTGTGGTCTGTTCTGACAGAAGGGCACCCAAAGGCACAATTATGAGAGAAAGTGTGTGTGTGTGTGTGTGTGTGTGTGTGTGTGTGTGTGTGTGTACAGTTATGTCCGTTTGTCTCTCAGTTTACAAAAAATTTCTCTTTAGGATCATTTTTTTCTGTTTCATATGAAAATGATAAACTTAATAATATTATTTTGTCTGTGCATGACCAGTTATGTCAATTCCAAATCATAAAAGCTTAATGCTTGTTATGTGGCTTGTGGATTAATATGAAGAAAATTAGTACAAGTCTATACTCCTTTTTCTTCATAGAGAAACTTACAGAATGTATTCTTACCTTATATAACGTGACATTTATTTCCCTGTGCTTGCTTCGGCAGCACATATACTAAAATTGGAACAATACAGAGAAGATTAGTATGATCACAGTGCAAGGATGACATGCAAATTCGTGAAGTGTTCCATAATTTTTTCAAGTAGGGAGAGAACAGAGGGATGAAGGAGAGAATATGGGGAGAGGTAGCTAAAATTAAAGGCCTTTTGAGGTGTAGTATGGAAACCTAATACAGTAGGAACTCCCTAAAATATATACATATATGAAGACAATCTAACCAAAATCACCAAATGATTGAGGAGGCAGAGCCCTAACAAGCCATCTCTTGTCACCAAATTAAGCTTCCAATACCAGGATTGGGTTATATCTAATTGAGTTGTCGGCCAAAGGGCTCCCATGGGAAATCCCAAACAGCCTAGCTGTTGTCAAGACTATGGGTTGCTCTCAGCAAACTGGCCACAAGGTTATATTGCTGAAGACAATACCTACACAACTCATTAAACAGGGGGAAGTCAAACAGGTGCTTATATAAAGCCTTTACTTACCTCTGTGTTCCATGTCTTTGGTACAGGAAGGTACTTTGCATGCTCCCAAAAGAGCAATGTAAACACTAACCCAGCCACAAACTCTTTGATCTAGAATGGTATCCTGCCTGCAAGATATGTTCGTGCAATAGTGGCATAAAGCCCGTGGGAGCAACCAGCCAATATATGGTTTGGCTTAAGGTCCACTTCACAAAATGGAACCTATACCTGACCCTGCTTGGGTGATCAAAAACCTGAGACTAGATAGCCCAGGGACATAGATTAAAACCAAATACTATTGTTCTAAATAAAGTAGCAATAAAATGACTCCTAATGGCATTCTACTATACTCAGAGATCAATACCTTGCTCAGATGCAGACGAATTTCTAAATGGTCTTATTCAATAAAAAACATGGAGCCAGAACTTTGGGTTAAAGCCTTAGAGATCAGGGAAATAGGGAAAGCCACCAGCCAATCTTACCTTACCAACTCTGCAGCTTCCAAATGGTGCAACTTCCTGTCTACCCAGGCTTTAGATGCCTTGCTTTTCTGCCCTCTCATTGGCTCTCTTATCCCAGCTGCTTCACTTCCTCTTCCTACACAGCTGTCACTTTCTGTATGTCTGTACAGACCTCCAGGTCTCTATGGTTGGTACTGGGATTAAAGGCATGTATCACCATGCTTGGGTCTGTTCCCTAGTGTAGCCTTGAACACACAGAGATCCTGCCTGCTAAGGAATTAAGGGCATGTGTTGCCTGACCTTGACTTCTTTGCTTACTTAAAATGGCTGGCCTTTCCCCCCTGATCTCCAGACAAGCTTTATTTATTAACACATAAATAAAATATCACCACATTTCCCCTTTTTGTCTAATAAAAATAAAAAAGTTATAACTAATATAAGAAAAATTATATACAGTAAGTACAATAACTATATACAATATATACAAGCAATAAATATATCAACAATGTCTAGTCCATTTGCATTTGACAAATTCAGAGAAAATATTCCATTATCTATCCTATTTTAGTGAGTACAAGATGTACCTAATTCAATTTTTATCCTAACTTATGTTGCCAACAGAAACCTATCTTATGATGCCTTTCAAACTTATATATACACTTAACACCTCTTATTGAGTTTCATTTTTAAATTTCTTAACAAGGAAAACTGTAACTATAAGTATCTAATCTCCAACTCCCTCAGAGACCTGAGAAGGAAATAATGTTGTCTAGTAAAACAGGAAGTGCAAACAAGGGACTTCTAAAAAATGAGTTATGACAGAAACAGCCAGCTTCCTGGACAGTCACCCGAGATTTCTCTGCACATTGGGGCATCATCTTCAGCCTACAGGCTTAGCATATCTGACAGACTCATTTGTGAAGTAGGATGTACATACTCAAGGCCTACAGCTCAACCTCACATTCAGTGCAAGTATTCCATGTACCAGATAAACTTGAATTCTGCCAGTGTCCTGTCATGATTCAGAATTTTAAACTCTGGAAATTGCTGGTGTTTTGGAATTTGGCTGCCCATTCTTCTAGGCATTTGGGTGGCTTTGTCTCCTTTATTAAATACCAGGTTACCATTGAGAGATTAGACTCCATCAGCCTAGTTACTCCTTCAAGAATAACTGTTTCAGCTACTGTTCTGCTGCACACCTGAAGCCATCGGCCCACTGCTTGCTCAGCTGCCTTTGAAGGAAGGGACACTGTACCTTTTTCAGATTGCAAAGCCACTTCAGCAATGGTGTCATATTTTCCTGGCCTCAGAGGATACTTATTGCCAAAACTGTAACCACACTTGTCTTGGCAAGGATCAGTAGTCTTTGTTTTGTGTCCTGTTTGTCTATTTTGGATAGCATACTGTCAGCAGTCAATGTGAGGGCACTTTGTTGCCCAGTGGCTAACTTTTGCTACAGTGAAAGTTAACTCCATATGCATTTTCTTAAATGCCCATATCTTCTCTGAAGTAGATTGGTGCTGCCAGGAGCAGACATGTCTCATAGTCATAAAAAAAGAAAAAAGTCTATGTTATTAAAACATTTTAAATGCCATATTCTGTAGATCTCTGAAGGGTTTGAAGATGACCTATCTAAAATATATCTCTGCTTGACCTTGAAAAACATACCTAATATGACTACAAGTTCAATTGTAATGTCTAACTACTAACTTTCATTTCTTTATATCCAAATAGTTGGTAATAATAACATTCAAGGATTAGCAAATTGCACTATATTGTTAAATGAACTGTATAGGTACAAGATTAGAAATATACATACAGGCAGGACACAGGAAAACTTCTGACTACACTCAGACATCATCAAAGAAGTTTTCTTCTGCAGCAGATGGAAATAAATACAGAGACCCACAGCTAGGCTTTATGCAGAAAATGAGGCCTTGACACGTTCAGCCCTAAATGGCATGTCTCCTTCAAATCCCTCCCCTCAGTGCTCAGAGAACCCCACCGAAGATGAGGTGGAAAGAGTGTAAGAGCTAGAAGGGATATAGGACACTAAGAAAACAAGGCCCTCTAAATCTACATGAGCAAAGCTCATATGAACGCTCAGAGACTAGGGCAGCATGTATAGGGCTTACATGGATCTGCACCAGTTTAGTTTTTTATGGGATTCCTGAGTGTGTGAATGAGTGAGTCTCTCTTTCTTTTGCTTTCTTTTTAGCTCTTTTCCTTCTGTTTGTTTGTTTTGTCCATTTCTAGTGTGTTAGTTCTGTTTTATTTTATTATTATCCTTAGAAGCCTGTTTGTTTTCTACAGAGAGACAGAAAATGAGTGGATCCAGATGGGAGGGGAGGTGGGAAGGACCTTAGAGGAATAGAGGTAGGAGAAATGGTAATCAGAACATATTATGTGAGGAAAAAATTTACATTCAATAAAATGAAAAAAGAAAGAAAATAGGAGAGAGACATAAAAAATAATGGCTGTAAAAAGATACACATCAATAAGTGATATAAAAATTAGAGTAACAGTCATGTATTAATTTTATAATAGTAAAGTAGAAAATTGAGAAAAATATTACTATTAACACTGTAATCTACCCCCCCACACAAATCCCAGGCAAACTCTGAGAACAAACTGAGTTCAAATACTAGATTTATCACTTACTCAGTTTGAAATTTGGCTCTTATCACATCTCTCTGCCTCAGTTTCCTCGAATACAAAGTAAGGACGGCCATAGGCATTATTCCACAGGGTTAGTGTGATGGTAACCAGTAGTAAAGGCAGAGTGCTAAGAAAAATTTCTGGAACAAAGTAAGCACTTAATGAATGCTGTTATTGTTAACACACACACAGGAACATGAATACACGTGAACATACACAGCAGCCTTGACTGTATCTGTGGTCTGTGTTTTCTCATCAAAGACTGTAAGAATGAGGTCTCATTTAACCACATAGCATATCAAATATAATTATTAGCTTTTCTAGGACAAATGTTTTGTGCATGTTTTGGTTTTTTTGAGATTGTACTTTTTTGGATTATGGAATGATATTTATTATTACATTAAAGAATGTATACTATAGAAATAAAGCATAATGGATGTAATAAATGGAAAAAACTATTTGTAATTAATATAGTATGGAAAAATGGAAAAAATGCTGTGTAATAAGGTTTTCTGAACTATGGATAAGTGAAGGTGAAGGAAACACTCGGATGGCATGAGTTGGGACCTGAGAATTGCTTACTCAAGGCTCAAATCCATAATCTAAAAGCAGCACCTTGTGTAGTTGGACTTTCTTTTGACTGCCAACTCCCAAATAATGACACAGGGACTTCTTATTAAGTATGAAAGCTTGGCCTTAGCTTAGACTTGTTCCCAACTAGCTCTTATAACTTAAAGTAGCCTGTTTATATTAATCTACATTCTTCCACATGGCTCGTTGCCTCTTCTCAGTACCATACATCCAATTTGTTCCATGTCTTGTTGGCAAATCCTGGCTCTGTTCTTCCCAGAGTTCCTATCTCTGCCCGGAAGTCCCACCTATCTTCTCCTGCCTAGACATTGGCCATTCAACTCTTTATTAAGACAGTCTAAAGGTGCTTTGGCAGAGATATATCATCACATGCACAAAAAGATTATCACACAAAAACCTTGGGTGCCTCTTTTCATTAACAATGGCATATTCAATATATTTTTGAGGATTCTTATTTCTGGACAAAACCAGAAGATTCAAACAAATTCTATCATATGCTGTAGGTGGTTTGCAAAAATAGATTTGGGTGGAATAATTAGAAGAGGGAAGGATAAATAGAAGCCAAATGTAGTTCTCAGGATTCAAGTCTCCAGTTACTGAGAAAATCTTTTATGGGAAGCTATAGGCCAATCCAGATTCTGACTCAGTCACCATCCTCCAGTTGTTGATTCTGTAGAAAACCATGATGTTAATGGTACTCACTGAGGTTGTTCCATTCCCACTGCATTATCCTTAGGAGGGATCCTTTCACTGTGACAGCCACTCTTGTCTTTACTGGCATCTTTTTTTTTTTTCACGTCAGACTTCACAACATTAGTCAGGGAACCTGAGGCTCTCTCCATGTCATTACAAAACTTGGTGCTATCTCTGTAAAATTCAGTGGCATCTTCTCCAAAGAGGTCCCTGATCAAGGATTTCAGGATGAAAAGATTTCTGCTATCCAAAGTCTTTTACAAGAGATACCAGAACCAAATGTTCTCCTTTTGAGACACCTTATAAGTGTGTGACACAAAACTGAAAGTTGATCTTCTATTAATCACATGAGTGCTTATTGTTTATCAACTTGCATGGCCTGAATGTTCTATGGACAGTGACTTCCTTCAAGTAAGGATTAGGATATGATTCTTCAAAAAGCTTTCTATTATAGAATTTCTAACTTTGAGATTGTAGTTTAATTGTATCATATCTCCCTTCCCTTTCCTCTCTCCAAATCCTCCCATATACTCTCCTCACTGTCCTTCAAATACATGGCCTCTTTTTTCACCAACTGTTATTGTGCTTTTATAGTATTTAAAATCTTTATGTATTTAATGAGATTCTGTTGCCCCCAAAGCTAGTACAATGTAAGTCTGTTCTTTTCACTGTCTTTCATTTGCATTTGCATGATGTAAAGAAAGATATTGTTAAGGAGTGTTACTTCAAATATATGTTAGTGGATCAAGTGTCTGAAAATAACACAAAATTAAATGTTTGTGGTAGTTTGAATGCAATTGGCCTCCATAAGTGCCTCATAGGGAATGGCACTATTGGGAAAAACCTGGATATGGTGTTATGCTCTTGTATTACCAGTTCTGGGGAGGTAAAGGCAGTGGATCTTGGAGGCCAACTGGCCAAGCAGCCTGGCCTTTTAGTAAGCTCCAGGCAGGGCTGTGAAGAGTCTGTCTCAGAAAAACAAGGGAGATGACTGCTGAGGAACAACACCCAAAGCTGACCTCTGGTCCCTGCAGGTTCATGTGCACATGCACCCACACATAAAAGTGTATCCACACGAGCGTGTGTTCCCACTCACAAAGAGTCTACAAAAGGGAGGCTGGAGAGCCTGAGTCTGATAGAAGCTTAAGTCTACTACACTCTTGATTTTGTAGCAGTTAGAAATGGCAATGAGCTAAGGCCTTTGGGTGTAGCTGAAAAGAAAGAAATGGATGGATTTTTCTCTCAAGCACCCTGTCACTGAGTAAAAGAATCACGTCCATGAAAATAAAACACTCAAGTTTTGATACTTCTGATTTCCAGTTCTGTATGGTAAAAAATTGTGTTATGTTAAGACATGAGGTTTCTGGCTATTTGTTACAGCAGCAAACAAAGTTATACAATACGGTAGTGCTTTGTTGACCTGTTTAAGAAAGAGATATTTTAGCTGTTTCATAAGCATCATGAAGAAAAAAAATGTTATGATCAATAATTAAATTTTGTGGGCTATTAAGTGTCTCAGAAGATTTTGTTCTTACAATTACAACCTCTTCATCTTCTCTGGGGCAGTTTTATGAAGCTATTTATTTTTTTGGATGACAAGATATGTTTAAAAGTCTTCTTCCCCCAGGAATAAGACAGTCTCAAATGTCCCCATTTTATGGACTTTTTATGGTTTAAACTGTCCCAGTTTACCCATAATACTGAAGTAAAAATTTAAATCTCCTAGAAATAATATATTTTACTAGTCCCAAGAGGTGAGTTCTTACTCCAAAGAACACCATGGTGTTTGAAAGAATAGCAGTCCATGAAGTAGAGGAATTGCTCTCTGGTGGATCTTGTCCTATGGATTTCATCCTGATACTCATGCCTTCCTGTGTACCTAAGGATAAGGAAGTGTCATCAATCAGCAATGTAGTGTAAGGCTTCTAGTTGTGGGACCCAAAGCATAACCTTTGCTTTTGCACTGGAAATCTAGTTCAATGATGTTGTGATCTAGTTACCATCTGTATCCAGGGACTAGGCTGCCCAAAGGCACAGAGAGTTTTAATTCAGTGCATGTCACTGGAAATTCTATGTAAGGTTTCCAGTCATAGCAAAGCCATATGCAAAGGAGTATGAACCAAAGCTATTGAGACCTAAATACTCACTGTGCATACATGTCAAAATTCTACATTTTCTTATACTTTTAAAGTCTCACAAGGCCTTTTTATTTGTTTTATCACTGGTCTCATTTTATACATATAAATGTGGAGATATCTTTATAAGTCCTACCCAGACCTCATCAGGATTGGAAGCTCAAGACTCCATAGACTTCAGTTGCAGAAGATAGAGGAACATTAAGGAAAAAAATTATTGAAAAAATGAAGTTTATATGACTTCCAACAGATAGGTAGGAATTGAAACAGTACAATGAATGTATTTGGAAGGAATATGTGAGACAGTTTTACAAGAGAGGATGTGAACAAAGGTACAAAGATAAATGATGGGGCCAATAGAAGATGAGCCAAGAATGTTTATCTGTCTGAAATTAAGTACAATAAAGAGAATGATCAAGTCTTGGCTGTGCACAGGCCGAGATCAAAATGGAAAGAATGTCCTACACTGTGGTAGAGTAGAAATAAAGTTTATTTTTTAGCTGAGACACTAAGAGCTCCATCCAATTCTTTTTCCTGAGGCTCATTGTTCTCTAGTCCCAAGGTGGAGCCTCTAATTTATTTGTTTTGCTAGAGGTTGTTGATGATTTTACACAAAAATACAGTCCTCATATAATTGTGAACTAGGAGACATGGGAATTTGAGATGGGAGACAACCATAGAAAATCTGTAATTGGGGCTAGAGATGTCCCTGGGGGTGGAGACTCAGTAACTGGACTGAGTAAAACTCACAGTAGCCTGGAGGCCCTTTGCATGAAACACAGAAGAGTGCTTCCACAGTGGGAAAGCCCTCTTATGCATTTTAGTTTTCATGTTATTCCCAGTGGTCATTAGCACACGGGCACAAACAATGGAAACCTATGATGCCATTCATAGTTTTGATTTATGTTTGAGATCAATTCACAGAGAGGCTCCTATCCATATTCCATATTAAATGTAGCATTTAGGGAAAGCTGACATTGTTGAAACAATTTTACCCCATTTCTTAGGAAGACTGTTTTCCTAAAAGACCAGACGTCTGGGGAATGGGTGTATGAAGACAATCCTGTATTAAATGATCACATGATGTGTGGAGAAATAGGTCAAGTGACAGTTTGGTTATAAAGAAGTCAGTTCTCCTTTTCATAAAATCAGTATTTTTGTTATCTTACCAATTCAAGATGTGTAACAGCACCCCAGCGTCTTTCTTCCGGGTAGTAGTCTACATTATTTTCCTAGCCCAAACTTATTAGAAAAAGATGAGACCAAGTGGGATAGTCCCTGTATCATACAACAAACTAGATAGCTGTTCTCTCTTCTTAAATAATTGGGAAATGCTGGATGTAAATTCATTTGAAATTAGCATAATTTGCTATGTTTTTATTTTTAATATGCAGGAAATAGTGTACCAGGCTCCATTATGAGTTACAGAATGATTTCATTAGCATAATCGAAACAGATGCTATTTCTTATGATAATAGGTAAATGTGCAAAAAGATATTAAGCTACTGTCTTCAGATTTTTTTTTTCATGCTGCAATGTGTTTTCAGGCAAACAAGTTTAACAATGATGTCCAGGAGCATACAGTCAACAGGATAATAAAACAAATTAAATTTTTTTTTCAGCCAAGTTAAACCTCCCTTGGGAAGCACCAGGTTAGAAAATTAGTCATTTTTTTTTTGGCAAATTAACTAGATATAATTGGAATAAATTGTTTCCTTGAATATCTTAGCACAATGGCTGCATCCTTATGAATAACTAGACTTTGTTTCAACACTATAATATAGGTCCAAATGCTGGGGATATAAAATTGTTTGATTTCAGAATTGGGCGTATATGTATGCATATGAGGAAATACCTTGAGGATAGTACCCAAGTCTACACATGCAATTAATTTATGTTCCACAGGTACTTTATACACACAATTGAGAGCAATTTAAGTAGTATTTTTAATATGCCTGAATTGTCACTGTAACATGTCATGTGAGAGTACCATGCATTATTCATGGCTTAGTAGTTGTCCTAGTTAAGGTTACCATTGCTGTGATGAGACACCATGACCAAAGCAACTTGGAAATGAAGGGTTTACTTCCCTCATGGGACATTTTCTTAATTAGTGATTAATGGGAGTGGGCCTGGTCCATTACAAGTGGTGCCATCCCTGGACTGGTGGTCCTGGCTTCTTTCCTGTGCCAATCAGTTAATGATGTCTTTTGATGAGCAAACATTTTGTATTTTGATGAGTTGAATGTATCATTTATTTTCTTTTATAGTTATTGCATTATGCGTTGTTTTAAAGAAATGTTTGTTTAATACCATGTTTACTTTGCATGTGGTCCATATTTTTTGTATCTTAGTTCATGATTCATCTTATATTATAGTTGTTTTTTCACTTGTAGTATGGTTATGACACCATAAAGTCATTATAATTTGAAAACATTATAAATCAAAGTGCATTTACTACCTAACTTCCTGAGGATCATACCTTAGCTTAGTCTATCTTAAACAGGCTCAGAACACTCTATTATCCTACAGCTGGCTACAATGATCAAATTCAAGGCCTGTTTTACAAAAAGTTTTATGTTATTCACTGAATAGTATATCAAAAATGTTGGCAGTCTTTGAAAAACAGGGTTGTTTGCACTCCTGATTATGTAGCTAACCAGAGCTCTGGCTTCTTACTGCTATGCAGAATCATGACTGAATAACATACTTTATCAATTGCTCAGAGAAAGATAAAAGTTCAGTGTTCAAAGTATGTTGCTATTGAATGAGAACAGCTTTCTCACCTTTGAAAGTTGAAAGGTTTAATTAATTTAAATCTTAAATCTCTAGCAGTTAATCTACAGGCTCTGTCTGTACTTTTCATTTCTAATGTAGAAATAGATGTCATCTTCCCCCAATATGTTTTTATAGTTGATATGGCACCATTTTTAAAGAAAGGCTTTTTTTCCATGGAGTGCTTAATATTGTAATGAGGATTAAATTCTGTGTAATCAGTCTATTCTATTCCATTGACCTATTTGCCTTTTATTGGTCAATGTCACACAAAATCATGAAAGCTATTCTATATCTTCTCAAGTATAAAATAAATGAGTGTATCAGATCATCATTTTCAAGAAAGTGCATCCTGTTAGTTATATATTTAGATTTCAATGGAGTTTGAAATTTTAAGGATATGATATTTTAGAAATCCTGAGTTTTCTTATACACAAACACACTGCACCCATAATTTGGCCTTAACATGTTTCCTTCAGCAATGCTGAAAATGATGCAGTTTTTTGGGCATACATATTCTCAGTTAAACTTTGTGTCTAAGAATAACATGAAATAATTCTGAGTTTATCTTACACACAATATTATAAATAATCTAATAAGCTATGATGTTTTATTTAAGCATTCAAAGGCTTTTAAAGGAATTCAGTGAAGAAATGTGCAATGTTTTGTATGTATTTATTTATTTGCATTTCTGATGATCTTCATTCTTTCTGGAAGATATTAATATATTAAAAATTTTTATTTCTGTCAGGCACATAACTTCTTTTTTTTT